>JANHGB010018943.1:0-18564 GCA_026283785.1 Coracopsis vasa | reverse complement strand
GTATAGGTCTGGGTTATTTAGCCTCAAGTTGGTCAACTTTGTTTCCATATTTGACAATGGTCTGTTTCATTTTTCTTACAGAAAAAATGTGAGGAAAGGCTACCATTCAAGTATTTCAGAGGAAACTATGCAATTCCAGTATTACAGTTCAAAAAATGTTAGCTCTTAAATGTAATGCTAGGTCATGGGTTTAGCAATAATCTCATGTAAGTCCTGATTAATGTGAAAAATAACATATTTTTAAGAGGTGGTAACTAAAAAGTATGAAGAGTTAAATGCAAACTGAAGTTGGGCTTTCAGTGGGAGAAGTGGTGTTCAAGTTCATAATGAAAGTTAATGCTATCCCATAATTTTAGTGGAAACCTGTTACTGAACAGCTAGTTCCTAGTAACTCCTGCAGAGTGCATTCTTTGATTTGTTACTCATAAAGACTCGCTGATGTAAGTGGACAAACAATTCCTAAAATAATCTTACTTTAAAAGGCAAGAGCATCTGGCTGGCTGGAGCACTAGGCGACCCAAAGAAAGAGCTGCTTGTAGAGGTAGAGTGTGAGGTGTGCAGGGGTGTGAGCTTTCCTTGGGTGACTTCAGGGAATCCTTGTGTGCAACAGAATGCTGAAGAGCCTTTGACAGATTGCTTGACTGCAGAGAAAGTATTTTGTTATAAAAAAAAAATGTTATATTTGTAATTTTTTTTGTTTGCTTTCAGTAATTTAAGCAGACCTTGGTCTCAGAACTCATGGTCTTCAGGGTTTTTTTTAAAGATACTTTTCAGTAAAGATTTCTTTCATGCTCCTGAAAACCCAAGATCATCTTCCTGAAAGAATAAGCCAGGACTATTTTTGTTAATAGTTCTGTATTTTGAAGAACAATCTATGAAAATCTGTGTGAATTATGCTGAACTTACTGCTGAAGGGGAGTAGTACACTGGCCTGTGATAATTCCTATTGGTGCTTTCTGTGCTCCCTGTGAGAACTGAACACTATCAGCTCTGAGACTGGTTGATACAAGTCAGTTTGTGTTTCCTTGTAGACTTGTGACTGCTGGATCTTTTTTAATAAAAGCCTTAAATGGACCCTGGCACCAGTATTTTTCTTACCAGACTGGTTCGTGATGTGTTGTTGCCCTTGGCGATTGTTGAGACTTATATATGCATTTTAATTTTTTTTAAGCAAGGATGATTTCTGATTTACCCTGAGAAATATGTAGAGTTTCTGGGGAAGTGTATATTTGAGGATCCAAAGGCAAAGTTTCCCTCAGTCCACCCTGCTGATGGGTTGATGCATTTTTCTTCCTTGGGAAGGGAGGGAATTAGATTATTGTTCTTCTGTTGTTCTTCATTTCCTTTAGCTTTCCCACTTTAGCTTCATCTCCTGCTTCCTCGTACTTCTGACATGTCATGGTTGTAGATAACTCCTCCGCTGTTACCTGCAGGTCAGCATTTTGTGTGTGGCATGACAGACAGCAGCTATGAGCCTGTCTTTTTGAAACTTTATTTTAAGTTGCTAAATTCTCTGTATTCTTGAGCATCTTGCTAAAGTATTGTGGTAGATTTCTGCAAATGGTGTAACTTTCTGCGTCAGCTCAACTCCAAATGCCCTTGCCTTTGCTTTTGAGGTGTTTCAGCCCATTGATTCCCTTTTACCTTGCTTTTTTCAGTTGTGGGTATGGGGCATGGGAGCCATCTGGCTTTTGTTCCCTTGTAAAGCCTTCCTCTTTCTATTGACAGTCCTTTTACTTCCAGCCCTATGTTAGAAAGTCATGACGCTCTGTTTGTCCTTCAGACATCCAATGTGTACTTCGTAGTTTCAGGTTGATCATCGAAAGGAAAATGGGTTTTTAAATTCTGAAATGCAGTTTCTTTTTTGATAGAGAAAATTGGGTTGTGATTGTTGTGGGAGGGACAAGGCCAGCAGCTCCAGCAAGTGAGTGGGCTGCTTGCCTTGGCTGGGGCAAGGACTGCTCTGAGCATGTGCTGCTGCAATGTTACTTGACAATGTCTGTGCAAGTCCTGCTGCAATGAATGGCTGGAGCTGAAAGCTGTTTATCTTTGTAAGACTGACAGGGTTTTTTTGCCCCTGCAAAGCTTCACTTAATGGCTTCTACCCCCACCAGCCTGGGAAGCTGTTGGTAGAGTACAGAGAATGGCTTTCCTGACTTTGATTTTTTGATTTTTATTTTTTTTTTTGAATACTGAGTTTATGTATTGGGCTCTACTGGTCTGTAATGGTCTGACTAAAATCTGCTGGTGGATATGCACACTTGTCTGGAGATATTTATAGAAGAGTTAATAGATATGGTAATAAACAGTAGTTCAACGTGGTGTTTTGTTAAATTTATCTCATCACGTTTCCAAGGGAGATGTAACTTACGGAGAATATAAATGGTGCTACCCATCTCTGCTGTTACTTCTGCTCTGTTGGATGTTTCAGTAGGCTTTCTCATTCAAAAAATTGGTTAATATTTCATTCCTCACCACTGTAGGTGCTCTTTTTTTGCTTTTCCTGTTGGTCAAGCAAAGAGACAAAGCACAGCTCTTCAAATGAGCTGAAAGGTCCTGAAAGTTGAATGTTATGAAGAAGTTATGAACAAACAGGACCCAGTTTCCTGGATTTTCTGAGGCTTGCTTTCTGCTACCTCTGCTACCTTGTCTCTGCTGCTCGGGTGTAGAAGGGGACTGCTTTTCTGCTCTTTTTTTCATTCTGATGCTTGTGGGGGTGTGGTCAGGCAGTGTCCCAGTTGGGTCATTCATTGTCAGCCTTTAAGACAATTCCTCTTATGCTTCTAGTGTGTTTTCTAGGTCTCATGTGGCTGGCAGCTCCCGTTGTCTCACCTTGCTTCCTCTCTGAATAATTGCCGCTCCCAGCTGGCTTGAGCAAAGAAGTGTGACTCAGCCATTGTGGGCAGCGGTGGGTCTGCAGTTGCCTGTATCCCAAGCAGTTGGCATGTCCTAGGAACAACAATTCAAATTAGATTTTTGTTATGGTACCTGCCAAGGTCCTTATCAAGTTCTTGCACATTAAATTTTGTACAGATAGCTTGTTCCTATCCCATAACTGACGTTCTGGGAGGGAGGAAATTGAAAGCTCCATGCTCCTCTGAGCACTGGCTTAGCTATTTTATTGAGCTGCCTTTGTGGAGAGAACAGAACAGCTTGAGCCAGACTGTTACTGCAATGACAGTGACTGTGCCGTAGGTGCGGCATTAAAATGTGACCATATGGTCATAGAATCATTTGGGTTCAGAAAGAATGTTCACATTTCTAATTGCCTTATGTTAGGCAAACCCCTGCTTTTTGGCTACTGAACTCCCTGAAACCTATGGCACCTGCTGTTGTTATGGACTGCAGGGCAGCCAAGCTGTGTTTGAAGATGCTGTGGAGATGCTGTTACCTTTTCTGAAATGCACTACATGTAAGGTAAAAAACCGCCCCTTTCCATAGTGCATTTAGTGTGAATAGTCCTGGCTAGCATCTGAAGGGGTTGCTACCCTTCAACAAAGGTGCTGATGTGATGGACCCTACCAAGGAAATAGTAGCTAGGTGGTAATCATCCTTGAAGTAGCTTTTTGAAATATGCTCATAGCATTTAATAAATTTCGTTACCTAACTAATGGCTGGAGACAGCTGCTTACCTCTGTTCTGCTGTCTTCCCAAGTTATTCACTATCATTTTTCTTTACAGCCCGCTTAACAACTGGAAGCAGTGTCTGTGTCTTTTGGAAAGGGTGCTTTTCAGCTTTATTTGGTTACAGCTGGCCCAGGAAATGATGACAACTTGCCTTTTAATCCTTCATAAAAATATGATGTCTTCTCCCAAACTTCTCTTCACTAGTTTGCCCTTGCTCTGGGGGAAATTGAAATTACACTTTTTGGGGTGTTTTTTTAGTTATTGTGCAGGTAAGTTTTATGGCTTTTCTCCAAGTATCACAGCTGGTGAAGTGTAACAAATCTGCATCAGTACGAAGGGGCAGCAGGATATGCTTCCTCAGCAAGGGGTGAGTCTTGCTGGGCATCTGTCCCCTCTGTGTTCACAGCAGGCCTGGCTAGAGGACCTGCTTTGGGCAGTCTCGGCTCCAAAGTGAGCCTGGCTCCGTTAGTTTGACTGGAAAGAAAGTAGAGGAGTGGGTCGATGTAGCTGTTGAGGCCCACCAGTGGCCTCCAGATCTTGTAAAGCAAACTCTAGCACTGTAAGAGCTGGCAGTCAGCTACACTACATGTCAATGAAGAGGTAAATTCTGTGGTTGATGTGAAATGACAGTAAACAGAGTAAATAGACAGCAAAAAGCCCACAGGCAAGGAGAATGGTTTGGATCAACTTGGCTCAGGCAGCAGTAAGGTGGGGTTAGTGTCTCCAGAGCACCGAATGAGACTTCTGATCATCAGACAATAGCAGCCTAAAATGATGAGAAAAGGAGAGAGGAAAGCAGATGTGATGAGAGCCATGCTATAGGGGAAATAGCTGTGAGGTTCTCAAGGCTCATCATGTTGCAGCAGACAGCATGGTTATTGATAATGCCACTGCAAGCATAGATCAAGGTGGGCAGGAGCTGTAGGAACACCAGCACGCAGGATGTAGCCGTGCCAGCAGCAGCCAAGTGCCAGCTCTGGTAGGGTAGGAAGCAGATGGGATAGGAGATGCCTAGAAAGCAGTGAACACTGGTGCAAGTAAGCAGCAGGATGCTGTTGTACAAGTTGTCATAAACCAAGAAATGTACCAGTTTGCAGAGCAGCTCTCCAAAAGGCCGCATGTTCTGCAGGATGTAGTTGATGATGAGCAAGGGCAAAGAGAAGAGATAGGGCCAGGTCTGTCACAGCGAGGTTCACTAGGTGAATGGTGGTGCAGGTCCAGTCCTCGACATGGCAATAGCTGAGCCACAATATGGCCCCAGCATGAAGATCTAGCTATAAGGTGCAACAAGATGTACTTACAGCTTTCCACAAGAGGGCACAGAGCCTTTCCTGAGGGCTGTTCTCCATTTCCTTCGGCCCCTCCATTGCTGGGTGCAGCTTTAGGCGCCATGTGCTGCTTTTCTGTTGCTTTTTAAAGCTTTTTAAAGCTTTCACTCTCCCCGCCAGAAATAGAAACACGAACACCAGACAGTCATTTGCCACTCTTGGCCCTTGCCTCTTGCTGCCTCAGAGAAATCTGTAAAATTGTAATTAAAGTAAGCACAACCTTCTGAAGAGATGAAACCGCAATGGAAATGGTGTGTCACTGTTACTGTTTGAATTAAACCAAAGCAGTGAGTGCTGCAAACACTTGGTGATATGCCCTTGGGCACCAATCAACACTGTATTGCAAGGGCGCTTAAATGAAGTTTGTTGCCAGTGCAGGCTCTGCCATGTGCTGAAATTCCTCTCAGTTTCAATTACTTGAGGGGGGCATTTGAGGGAAGGGCTCAAGTCAGCACCCGTTTTGCAAGAGGCAGTGCCTGAGACTGCTGCTGCTTTGGCATTTCATGCAGGTTGGTTGAAAAGAGGTGAATTTGCAACTTGCCCATAGCAGCAACAAGAAAACAAACTCAACGGATAGGCACAGGTGGCCTCGCTTGCAGATTCAGGCTGGGCAGGGGTTTGCTCAAAATGTGTGTGTTGTTTTTGAAGCTTGTACCCAATATACCTCCCGAATCTCCCAGGAGAGCGAAGAAACTGTGAGGGGTTCATTAGCAGGAATCCCATTCTAAAGAGGGCAATGATCAAACCAAACCAAGACATAACTGAATGTCTTTTTGTTCTTAATTCAGAGGAAAGCGTGGTAACTTCTGTGTTGTGGTCACATGAGCCAGACCTGTAGAAAAGCTTTTTCTCATGGTGGAATGATGACATGCTTGTTTTGGCGAGCCCCTCTGATTTTATCTATGTTGGTTTACACTTTCATGTCTGGCCCTATTTGGGTTTGTCTTCTGTTGTAAATCAATAACATGGGCCCCTCAAAGCATCTCTGACTGAGCTGCAGGCTCCTGGGTCATCACATCACTTCTGAGACCTGCACTTGCCATGCGTCCCGCAGTGGGTCCAGCTGTGGAGGGTCCTGGCTGGCTCCTCTCTTCACAGCTTCTGCCTGGTCCTCATCCTTAGAGCAAAACTCTCCAGGCACTGACCCTGGAAAAGGGTTTTAGCCCTCACTAGCTAGTGATGTAAATAATTAAATATCTCAAAATCAGTAATTTACAGCTTGGCTTTTGGATTATTGTACTAATTTCTTCCTAATCTTCTTTATGTGATTTGAGCTGCAAACTTTCACTTAAGTATCTTTTAATATTTTGAACTTTGAAAATTGTGCAATAAGGATACTGTGTCCATTGTATTAACTGGGAGCCAGTGCCCAGGGTTGCTGGGGCCAGCTCACCCTCTGAAGGTAGGAGACATAGATCTGGTCTGGTGGGTGAGATCAGGAGCAAAGAGGTGAGGAGTGAGGTTTACCCTAAGAAATGCTTCTGTTTTCTGGGTTATCTGTCACTAGAGGTCAGCACCGCAACGTTAATGTACAAGAAATGTTTCATGTATTAGGACAAAAAGTCTTATTTTAAGTCTACAACTGTTATCATTAATTTCTATCACTTATTTATGTTTCTTTGGAGGTTCATGTCCAAAGGCAAATATTAATACTAACAGTCTTCATCAAGAAGAGATCACTTTTATTTCTTCTCATGCAAATAAAGCAGGGTAGGGTAATGAAGTGACCAAACTCGTGAGGTTTTAAAGCTGAGTTGCAGAATGGCTGTGATTGGAAGGGACCTCTGGAATCACTTAGTCGTGCTTGAGCAATCATAAACTTGTTCTGCTACCCTTGCCTTTGGACCAATTTTTGGAAGAAGCATGTGTTCCCCACTGCTTTGTGGGATAAGCTGGTGGAGATGCTGGTTAACACTGATCCAGCGCAGGGCAGAGCTAACTGAAGCTTCTGCCATCCCATCTGGTATGAATGCAGCAAGGGCTGTGGCCAACGTGTCATCTTTTTGGTGGACCCACAGCAAACTGGCCCTGGCTTATGGGACAGGTGGCACTGTAGCCCCCTCCCCAAACTGGAGCTGTTGACTGACGGCATTGCATCCTAAGCAAAAATCCTTTTGATCCCAATTGGATGTGTTTTGTGAAGCCTGAAGTTGCATGAGATGATGTAGGTTTAAATTGTTGCTGGAATGATCCCTGATGTCATCCATTGTATATACAATGCCAAGTTATTTAAAACAACTCTCAAAAATATCCAACCCTCTGGATTGGATGGAAAAGGAAGGTGTGGTCAAAAAAGTCTTTAAATTTTGCAGTCTAAGACCTAAATCGTGTTCTCCATAAAGAAGTGTTATGTGTGCTTAGTGGCTTCTTACACAGTGTGTTCAAGGCACAAGGAGCACTGATGACCCCTTTCATAATCGGACCTTGATGTTCCCATCAGAAAACCCTCTTGCTTTCTGTGATTTCACTTCTGTGAAGAGCTCATTCTGTTGGTGCAGTCTTGGTGGGTTGCAGCATGATAGAGAAGTTTCTGCTGTGTGGCATTTTGGTCCAACCAGGTAGTTACATCCCCACCAAACCCTCACTTCTCTTAAATTGAATGTTTCCAAGCTGGGTAAATTCTTTGTCCTCTCCATTTCACTGGGAGTGATTTGGTACATGTCATTTGGGCTGCTGGCCTGGAAATAGTTCATGTTGGACACAGCGTGTTGTTCAGTGTGTAATTGAACAGTTTTGGGGTGCATGTTGTGGGGCAGCTTTGAGTGATCTGGCTGGAAAAGTGCCACTGGACAGGTTTCAGCTGGGTCCTGTAGCTGGAGCTGACCTTTGGAGAAAAATCTATGTATCCGTCTTAGGGTATGTGTGGATTTGGGGCTGAAACCTCTTTGTTCTGCAAGGAAAAGGAGGGACCTTCCAGCAAACAGAAGGAAGAAACAGCTCCTGTTCTGTTTCCTCTGAACATGCAAATTCTACTCTTTCTGGTATTTTTACATAGCATCTGTGGATCTGTAATTATAAGGCTGTTCTTCAAATTATTAAAATCTATGTTGTTATAGTATCTTAATTAATGAACTTGTTTACATATTTACAAAGCTCTGTCTGTAGGTATAAAACAGCTGTTAATGTCAGTAATTCAGAAAGAGTGGAGTTGGCATCCTGCATTTCTCTTGTCAGGTGAAATGATGATTGACTATAACCGGCCACTTCAAATTAAGGTAAGTGAGGTAACTGCCTTAGAGCAGCTGGGGTGAAATGGCTCACTTATGGCTGCTGCAAATTAATGAAAAAAATCTCAGATGTCACTTAAATGCTTGTGGGAAATGGGTTAACCTACTTCATACTAAAGACTTAAGGACTTTTAAAAATTCTACTTTATTCATTACATATTATATTATATTTTCATTAATATTATTCGTATTATTTTATGGTTTTAGATGCATACATTTTTGGGTCTATTTTATAGCATTGCAGTGGGAACAAGTCAGCTTAAATCTGATGGTCAAGGTGAGGTCTATCGGGGAATTGTCCATTAAAACGTCTTCACAATGTTCGCCACTGGCCTCTTCCATTCTGGATGGCTTTGTGTGGCTGTTGGGTGATCTCTTACAGTCAGTATTTCTGAGTAAATCAACCCACTAACCCAAGTTGAAAACCATCCTGTTTGGCTTTGCTATTGCTTCAGTGTGAGCAGGCTGACTTGGGGTGACCCTCTTTTACTGTCCTGCATTTCAGACCTGCATTGAATAGGTAGCTGAGAGTAAAACTTCACTTGGTAATGCTTAGGCTATCAGAAACTATATTGTTTATAAGAAGAGCTCCCCAAAGCAGATTTTTCCAGTCTTTTTATGTAAAATTCACTTAAAATAGTTTTTAGTGAGACTAGAGGTGATATCCCAGTGTATGAAAACTGTCAGAAATGATTGATACACTTATGAGAAGCTGAGTGAAGATTGAAGGAAAGATATGGCATTGCCAGGCTTCATTTAAATACAAGAACTATGCATTTAGATTGATTTATTTTTATGCCAATAGTTTCTGACATAAATATAGTGATATATAATGTATTGACTATAATGTCAACATTATTTTAAAGCTGACTTGAGGAAAAATATCTCATTGTTAGTGCTGAAATATAATGCTTTGTTCTGCAGAAGGGGGAAGCCTAAGATCAAATAACCTCTTTCTTAAGAGCCTTTGTAATGGCTCTTAAAATGAGTGAGTCACAGCAGAGGTGACCTGTCTCGGGGCAGTCTGTTTCCTGAAATTGTTTTGGGACTTTCAGGGCAATAGGAGACTGAACAGGAGAAGCATATCCTGTGGTGCTCTATGTGTAAATATATGTGAAGCATATCCAGCGCTGGATAGCCCAGCACTGCGGCTCATACCTTTGCCCTCTGTTTAGAGATATCCTAAACTTGCATCCACACTGCCCAGCAGGTTGATCCTTAGTTTTTAATGCTAATCACAGTTTTATACCATGCATTATGCACTTTGCACTATGTTAAACTAATGGCTTTCAAGTCTATTGGCAATGTGCTGTTGCCCTCAGCCTATGTCAAGATGTCAAATGATCTCATTTGAATTTTGCTTTGAGGTCTTTAATTTTTTATTATGTGTTTTGGACCTAACCTTGCTAGAGGTGGTGGAACTACTAGATGTTTTGGGGTGAAAGGATAGCTGCTTATTGCCTGAACAGTCCAGTGCAAATGGGATTCACCCTTTTTCTTTACTGCCTCTGTTCTTTACCTTCTGTTCTATATTTTCCAGGTCAAATCTCCAGATGTTCAAGTGAAGCAACATGACCTTCAGGACCAGTTTAGCTGCTGTTGGCTGTAACCACCTGAAGTCAGTGGAAACCACAGGTTCATAGTAGGTCTACCTCTCTCAGTCCACACTCCTGTTCCCCTGGAAGAATCTTCTAGCCTACTTCTGAGGTAGATTCGCATCTTCCAAATTCCTCTGTATTTGCTTTATTTGTTTTGTTTTAAAAAATCAAACCAATGCAAAGCAAAACAAACAAACAAACAGGGCAGAAAAAACCCTGAAAAGTTTCTTTTCCACCAAAAACATTTTGCAGCATTCAGCTGACTGGTGCCTTTGCATTCACTCAAGGTAAGTGTGAAAACTTGGCTGTGCAAATAGTGGTGATACTGCACAAGTGTGGCTGCTGCACATGTGGTCCTGCTGTAACCTGTGAACCATAATGGCAGAAAGAGATTGGGTTAAATGAAGGCTTTTCTACTATTGTGTATATTGTTTCTTCGCTTATGCTTAGTCTGCTTAAATTATGCCGAAGTTTAACTTAGGTCTTCTTTTGCACCCTTTTTACCCTTAACATCTTTCTAGTAACTTATTCTGCATCTGTTTAACATTTGAAGTGGTTGTGGCCCATTGCTTGGTGTTATAGCTAAGAGACAAGGCACTGCCGGCAGTTTTTCTTGCAGCCTCCTGTTGGTGTACTGCTGGCAATGTTGAATATCTCAGCTTGCCTGGGTGCAGATGTGCTGAGCACCCGCAGTTGCAGGAGCAGTCAGTAAAAGCTCCATCCGATTATCACCTCTGCAAATCACTGCTAGATAACTCCATCTTGACCCCTACAACTCATGTCTGTGTTGTCTTTAGGTTGGGTTCAGCCCACTGCACAAAAGGGTGGGTGTCAAGAGTAGGGCTAAGCAGAGGACTTGTGCTTCCCTGGCTGCATTGAAAGACCTTGTAGCAGGGCTGGGCATTGCTGGATGCCTGGGGGAATGGGGATGCTCAGGAGCAATACTTCCATCTGGAGCTGGAACTGCCTTAACCACTGAATGATGCATTAATAATTGCATATACGTGTTATGGTATATGATCATAATGGCATTATGGTCACTTCTGTAACACTACACCTATAGGTTTTGGCACATCAGGTACTATGACATTTCTATTCACAGATAAATTGTTTGGGAAGTGTCAGATGGAGAGTGCTATGCATAGATGTAAGTCTTTTCCTTTGCATGAATTTATTTTGTTCTTCCTCATTTTGTCCTGCATTTTTTTACTTTCACTTTGTACAGGCTGCTGATATAAAGGGTTTATTCATGAGGTTAACCTAATTACTGTCTTCAGAAACAAAGCCTGTTTCTACAGTGAATATCCTTTTGATATCCATCATCTGAAGATTGCCTAATAAAGTTAGCAAATGGCCTCCAAATGAACCAAAATGATTCAGTATCTCATCTAGCAAAGAATGTATTATGGCTTTACCGGTACTGACAGGAATGTTTAAAATTCTCAATGCATTGCTCTGCTGGTGGATTAATATGCATTTTTCTGTCTTGAGATGAAAAACACCGTCTGGATTTAATGCAACACTTACAAAATTGCTGATGTGTGTCTCTGTTAAAGCTATTTTATATACACACTGGAGAGTTTACCAGAGACAACTGGAAAGTTCACTTTGAGTAGCTCCGGTACTTGTAATCAGTAACTAAAATGTATTCATGGAGAAGCAAGACTAAAATGCATGAATTTAAGTGCCTTCATATATTTCCCTTGCTTGGAACAAAGGTGATACATTTTTCATGTAAGCAAAGCTCCTTGTAGTTGAGTATGCTCTGGGGAAATAATTAAGAAAGATCAATATATACTGATTGAGTTTTGCCCTGAGCATGCGTTTTCTGTCCACATGTTGTGATAGCCAAGCTTTAGTGTGTGACTGGTGGCTGGATCCCTGGGTTGGCTCAGGTGCTGCTGGATCTTGTGAGATCTCAGTGTTGGGTTGAAACAGGGAATAGTTTACATTTGGTCAGCTATTGTGTGAATGTTGGTTTAAAAACCTGACATAAAAGCCTGTTTCAGCCCTTCCTGGTATTTTTCTCAAGACATATTCATTGCTCTATTCTTGTTTTTGTCTTTTCTTTTTGGGGAGAAAAGACAAAAATGACCCTTTTTTTCCCCTAATGATCATTAGTCTATTAAGTGAATTCTTGAACAGAAAACTTTAGATTTAGCTTGTCTTCTCTGAAGCAGAAACCCAGATAATCCTGGTTTTTTTCAACAGGATCTCCTGTAACCAGGAGATCTCAATGTTCTTGCTGCTGCCTACCGACTTGATTCTTGCAGGTATTTGTGAAAACAACTGGGACTGTCTTTATGTTCTTAATCTTCCGTTTTTACTTGCACTGGAACTTTCTTAAATAATTTAACTATAGTGTATCTTTAGTGGAAAATATTAGTTTACAGGAGAACATTTCAGAAAGCATACTGACGAGCTGCCTTGTTCCACAGAGTGCTAAAATCCAGCATTAAACGATGATGATGTTCAAAGTGTCCAAAGGGAAATCATTATTTCAGTTCCTACTCAAATAGCTCTCTGGATTGGAAGGAGTATCTGAATTAATGGTATTTTAGAGTCATTAGATATTAATGAGCTCTGTCTGATTTATTTTTTTCTAGCAGTTGTCTACTTGCACGATGACATGTGACCATTCCATTTCCCCTGCTATGGAGTGGTAGGTGGTGGATTAGAACCTTGAACCAATGAGAGAGGCTGCATGGGAACATAATGGGATCTTGCATAATTTTTAATGGTGAGTTATAGACTGTCACACAGAATATCTGGACACACTTAACTTTCTGATGACAACTGTAACAGACATCAAGGTACATGTCACTGAACTGCTAGGGAAGCAGGCTCCAGCTCGCCAGATGCTGTTACACTGCACTGAGTTGCCTTTGTAGATATTTTTGTAATTGCAAACTTTTTGCTAGCTCCAGTAGTGCTTAAATAAAAAATTGATCCCGTGGAATTATATTGCTGAATATCAGAGTCAGTATTTATTTGCAAGAGTCGCTTTGGGGTGCCTAATTTGTCCACGAGAGCAAGGTTTTCTGCTCAGGCTGCAAAATGGCGCAATAAAAATCAGTGATTGATGTTTATTATCAGATTAAATGGTTTAGCTGTGGGGATCAAAGTTATAAATTACAGCACTCCCCAAGCTGTGATTGGCCACCAGAGATCTTTCTAAGTGCCAGCATTTTTTAATGAGAACATATATTTTCAAGCTTCTAACAGTATCAACTTTGGTAGTTTATTGAAACTCTGTTTAAAATAACAACTTACTGGGTGTCAAAAATATTGGCTATGTTTTGTTATTTGGTTGGTCAAACATCCCAGAGGGAAAAAGCAAGAGTTAAAAGCAGAGGTTTTGATTCTCAAGCAAAGTCTGAGGGCTGAAGGAGTGAGAGGAATGCCATCCTCTGGCTCTGCACTAGAGTAATTTTTGCTTCTTCCGATTTTCGGTCTTTTCAAGGGGCCTCAACGTGCAGCAAATGCAGATGCTCCCTCAGGTTGCTTACCCTTCATACTGCAAAAGGGAACCATAACCTGGAAATTCATGGAAATTAAGTATCATGGAGAGACTACAGCGTTAGTGTTGTATTGGCTGGATTAAAGTCTAATGGTCAGATTTTTCCCTGTTGGGCACCAGCATTTTCCCCTCACTGTTCATCAAATTAGAGGCAATGAGGATTTCTTAAAAGGCAGTAAATATAAACACCCTAATATTTCCTTATAACTGATAGGGCATGCCCTAATTATCAGAAGCATAATATTAAAATAATAGAAGTTTCATGAAAGGAATACTGAAATAATTTTTGTTAGATTGCTCTTAAGCTCTATATCTGAAAACTGGCAGTCAAAGAATAGCTAATTTAAAGAGGACTAAACTATATTTTGTTACTTGCTATGGGAGATTTATAATTGGAGTAAAATCTAAACTGTGAAAGCATTAGTCTCAAGCACAGGACTGTATCATCAAAAGCATGACATTGTCTTCCTGTCCCCCGGACATTCTTTGTTAGAAAATCATTTGTTTTACTCAAAGGAGGTCCCTTTTGTTTCTGTATTAAAAAGTTGATCTTTTCCCCTTTTTTTCTTTTTTTTTTTTTTGTGGCTGCATTTACTCTCAGGAGATTCTGATTAATCAGTGCAGTTCAAAAGAATTTGCACCGTACACTCATTTCTGGGGGGAGAAATCATTAGGTGTGCTGTGGGTATTGCAGCCGCTCAGCTGGGGGCAGTTTCAAAGCAGGCTCTCTTCTTCAATTCCTTCTGCATCAGCATATTGGATACTCTTCCCTGGACATCAGGGTAAATGAGGGGCTTTTTCATAGGTGAGAAAATATAATTTTGAGTGATATACAAGAATCAACTGATTGATTTGCAGCCAGTCATGGAGGTGTTATTTCCTTCATTATACTGATGTGGAAGGGCTTGCCCAAAGCCCAGCTTGGGCTTGGGGGAATGCTAATTCTGCACCTTGCTTGATGTGTGCTCACTTCAGCATCGCAGGAAGGATGTAACTGAATGAAGTACTGCTTGCTGTAATTAAAACAGGTTCATACACAGAGTGACTTTGTTCATTGTTGAGTCAAATTGTTTTGTTTTAAATTATTTTTAAAGGCTAAAATGAGCAAAGACAATCTGTGACTACTGTAGCAGAGGCAAAGCCTCTTAATAACGCAGAGGTCTGTGCTTGGTGAGTGGGCACTGGCATGGGGCTGTCAGGGAAGCTGGCCCTCCCTTGGTGCAAGTAGCAGCCCTTGCTGCTGTAATTGCACCTTTACCTCGCAAGCCCTGGTGGAAATAATTGAATTTCATAGAAGCCTGTCTCGTTTTGGGCCCCTGAGGGTATCAATTAAATGCAATAATGGTAACTGCGGCTTTTAAGCAAATATGTAGGTTTTTTTAAAAAATGAGGTGAAATCTGTACACAGCATGGAGCTGAAGACTTTATTTCACTGTAAGCACCACTCCTGAAAAGTCCCAGGAGCAGCCATTTACACCCAAGAAGCAGAGGCAGGAAGATGTTCCTTTTGCACTGTTTAGCTGGGATATTAACATTAAGGTGTCTGAGCCAGCTACTGGAATTCACCATCTAACATTTTAGGAGTAAGTCACCATAGATTTTTCCAGTGTCTTGCCATAAAGGAGTGCATCCTCCCACATCAAATATGATGCAAGGATTTCTATACCTGCTTAAAAAATGAATTAGTGTGGACTACACGCTTAATCTGGAGTTTGGCCCCTTTGGAGAAGGGGACACTTGTCACTGCGCTGCTGCTCTATTAGCGACAGCGTAAGCTGCTTTATAGGAGCATTTGAAAAGCAGCATATACCTTCTGCAAGGATGCATCAGGGGGAAATAAACCACCAAAATTATCCTAATAAATTATAGTAATTGTGCCTGGCAGCATGTGGTAATTTAAAATAGATTAATCTAACAAGCCTTAAATATGAATAAATAATAAACATCTTCATGCATTGGGAATCTGACTTTGCTTAATTCTGAATGAATATTAATTACTCCTCATAAATTCAATGCAAAAATCAATCCATGTGGAGAAGGTACAAGGTATTAAGTATACCAAATTGGACAGAGCCCAGATGAATATTCTCATCATCAATAGTCGAATTACACTGCCACTCGACTCTGTCTGGTGATGAGAAGCAAGCTCTAAAATGGGGTCTGTGCTGTTGCGGTTAGGATTTGATTTTGTATCCCTTGTTTCCTGGCAGGGTTGGGTGGCTATCTTACTGCTGGGTGGTTCAGGAATTATCTGTTGTCCCTGTGAGGAAGAAGGAAACCACAGATGATGCTTGGCCATCAGAGTGGTGGCTGATGCTGGCAGCCAGCATGCCTCCATGCCATGGCACGTCCTCCATCCTGCCTGCATGCAAATCTGTGGAGCTGAGAAGTGGGACTCTCACCTCCCAACTTCTGAAGGGATAAATACTGGAGAAAACCTTTCTCTCCGGGCAAAATGACCCCTCGGGCCATGGTGACATATTGGGTAGGGCAAGACACCATACCAAGAGGCAGTGCGATGCTCTGGTGCCTGTTGCGCTGTGCCTTATGTTTGCAGGGGGTGGGGATTTCAACAAAAGCAAAACTGAAGACCTGCTTGGTTTTGAGTGGGAGCGTATAGAAGATGAATGAGAGGGAACATCTGCACCATCTGCTGTAGGGGAGCTCTATCCTTCATTCTCTCACCTCTCTGTATTGCTGTTGTGTTTGGATGATATCCTTCATTCTCTCCCATTATTGCCATTCTCCTAAGGCCAAATCTTTCTTCAGCAGAATGCTTTGCTTAGCAGTGGACTGCACTGGGAGCTATTAAATGGAAATATCCTCTGCTGCCTTTTTCTGTGGATGGCCTGGGCAAATGTATGTTTCCTGTACGCATTGCATGTGCAAGTGGGCATGGGGATCTTGTTTTCAGTGAACACAGGCTGTGTGCCAGAATGTGAAATGAGCTGGGAAGGGTAATTGGGGTGTTTGGAGTTGCACTGTCACACTGGGGCCAAGGTGGGGAGCTAGGTGGGATGCTGGCTGTGTCACGGGGCTTGGTATGGCAGAAGTGAGGCTTCTGCAGAAATTGCTGGGAAAAAATAGGTTTGCATATCAGCTTGCTCCCAGGGTTCCAGGGATGGTGGCATTTTGGTTTAAATCGTAAAACCTGGCAGAAGTAAATGAAGGTCACCAGCTGTAAAACATGACAGGGACATTGTAACACATATCGTAAATAAACTGTAGCCTAGAAAAAGCTTACGATGGTATCTGCTGCAGGCTTTGGCCTCTGTTTTAAAGCTGCCTTGATCTTTTAACATGGAAGCGATACGTGAGATCTGCAGATACTGTACTTTAAGGTGTTTGGAGGCTGCTGGTATCCTCGGGGTTTGAAGATAAGGGGGAAGGTGAGGAGGAAAGGAGAAATGCATCCTTGTGTCTTCTTGAGCTGGCCCCAGGGGCTTGTTTCAGGTGTGTATTAAACAGCTGCCCACAAACTAAAGTGTGTAAGTAAAGGGCAACCAGGAGGGTGTGTGGGAAGGGAACGGAAGAAGAGCACCAGGGGGATATGTCACTTGTCTCCTTGGGGTTTGTTTACCTGCAGATTTTTCTGTGACCTGTGAGTCCAGAATGCTGCTGGTTCGGTCTGATACC
The DNA here is from genome assembly GCA_026283785.1 of Coracopsis vasa. Classification (NCBI taxonomy): domain Eukaryota; kingdom Metazoa; phylum Chordata; class Aves; order Psittaciformes; family Psittacidae; genus Coracopsis; species Coracopsis vasa. The sequence continues at coordinate 1,628 of JANHGB010018943.1, read as the reverse complement.
CAAAATTAAGTGGCTGTCCAGTGCTGCAGGGAGATGCAGTGACACTGTGTATGTGTGCAAGGGACGTGTGTGTTCTTGTACAGGATAAAAAATGTGTTGGCTTGGAATTGCACAGAAATCTTTATGCTTTTCCTCTGCCTGTGTTGTCACTCTTTTTGGTATGTAGAAAGATCTTCATCATCTACTGCATATAAGAAGTGTTACAAGCTAATTAAAAAGCCCATCAGCCCCCAAACGTAAGCAGTTCCTATTTCCCCAGAAACCAGCAGTTAGCAGATGTCTGTCTTGCTTTCACCTACACCTTGAATACCAAAGAAATATCTTCCCTACTTGCAGCAAAATTTGAGAAGCATTAACAATCAGCTTTCCATGCCGCCTCGAACGCTAGAGGTGGATGGACAAATAGAGCAATATTTGCTCCAGTTTATGAACTGGATCCATGCATGCATCTTTTTTGAATACTTAACAGAAGTTTTCAGATGCCATTTACATGAGGAAAAATATCTTCAAACCCTAACTTCAGCATGAAGTGAGAACCACCCTGGCTTCAGCAGACCAGGAATTAGACTTAAAATAAGAATAGCAGGTATTTTTAAGAATTTGAAAATATAGTGATTGCTTTAATATTTGTATGATTTTGAAGGGTTTGTGTGTTTCTACTTATGGATGTTTTCTGAATTTCCTGGCAGGTCTTACTGAGATTGCAGATTCTTTGGGCCAGTGCCTATTGCGAGGGTTGTGAAGAGCCTAGGAAATGCCCTTATGGTAACACAAATGGGCTTGCTAAGTAAAAGCACTGCATGAAAAGATGACAAAAGGAGCAGATGATATATGGACCAGCTTCCCTTCTGCTTAGAGCATGCAATGGTGTCGTTTACCATTCGTCACCCTAAGGACAAATTGTAGCAGTGACAGGTACATATTTTTTGCTCAACCTGAGTATTTTCCATTTCATTTAATGTGTTTCCCCAGCCAGCAGATATTGCATTTGTGGGGATGGAGGAAAACAGTATTAGCATCTGTGGAATCCAGGCACAGAGAAAGGTTCGCTGAGCTCTGGACCTAGACCAGTGGATGATCTCCTCCCCAGAGGAAGGTTTCCCAGCCTCTGCCCTGTGAAGTGGAGGGATGGGGATCCGGGAGAGGAGCAGGTGACAGCTTACAGAACATCCCCCTGGGATAGTTAATTGATATCCAACATCACTGTGGTGTTTCCTTGGGAAACCCAGGTATGCTTTACAATCCAGAACACCCATGGCAGTGGAATTGCCAGCTGGTTGCTGGTTTCCATCTGGTTCATTTCCATTGCTCTGATTGCAATGTTTTGTGCATATTTTTAAGCACTTGTGACACAAAAGGCAGTAATCGTACTAGCCCTCATGCCTCTGTGGCATCTCCACTGCAACTTTGTGTTCCCAAAAGCCACCATTGATGATTGTTGGTGATACAAAACCAAGGAAGCGTGTGGAATACACCAAAAGGGGTTTTGTAAGACTGGAAGCTTGGAGGTTTACCAGTGTTTTTAGAGGATGCTTAATTGTATCTTAGATCATTAAATGTATGGCATCAAGGCTTTTTTAAGATGGGGAGTGTTGGAGCAAGGACTGAGTTGCAGCAGCTCATGTGGA
>JANHGB010018940.1:16922-48073 GCA_026283785.1 Coracopsis vasa | reverse complement strand
TTTAGCATCAAACACCATTAACGGCATCTTTTCAAAATAAAACAATGGGGTGGGATTCGTTCTTCAGCAGCATTTAAAACACGTAGAAGGAAGATATGAAGAAATTTTAGGGATGATTAGAATTTCACTATCAAAATTAAATTAATATCTGCAAATGCATATGCCTTCAAGATTTTTCTCTGTTCTTGACATTATCACCTAGAATTTTCCCTTCAGTATAATTCTTGTATTTTTCTGTCTTGATCTACAATTTATTTGCTTTGGATGGAAAAAGTGTCATTTCATTTCATTACTTATCTTTCTGAATCATAAGTGCAGCTGAATACAACTTCCCATTTATATTTGTTGTGCTTTTAAAAAAAAGAAGAAAGCACTTTGCATTCTTCGCATTAGACACAAAATCTTAAGCATCATGAAATAATAATAATAATTGATACAAATATTAAAAGCACTTTGAGTTTACTGTGCAGAACAGGCACATATATTCTTTATTTCCTGCCAGAATGCAACTTCTTATTGCAATATGAAGTTACAGTTTTCATCAGTGCACTCAAATCTGATTGCATACTGACTGTATTTGGTTTTTAGGATTAAGTGGCAATTATAAGATCTACAAACAGCAGATGGGTAGAAGAATTTGAATTGCTTTGCCATACCAGAGATGTGCTAAGAATTTTGGCAAGCATACGGAATTTTTGACTGGGTATGTAAAAACACCAGGCATGAGACAAATGAAACAAAATACCGTGATATAAAACAGTCCACTCAGCTTTATGTGTTTCTGGGCTGAAGGTTAAAAAAAAAAAAAAAAAAAATGCAGTACTGAGAGTAATTGTATAAAATATAGGGTCCTGAAAGGACTCACTTCATATTCCAGGACATTGTTTCTAGGTTTAATTTCCAGACACAATGGCAAGTAAGTGTAAAACTTATCATAGAATTATTTGAGTTGGAAGAGGCCCTTAAGGTCATTGAGCCCAACCGTAAACCTAACACTGCCAAGTCCACTAGTATATCTAAATAGATATATCACTTAATTGTTGATGTATAATGGTGCACATGAACATGTAATGAAAGTCTATTATGAGTTAACAAAAACAATCTTAAAGATTGCTAGTCCGAGATCACCTTTGAAAGAAAATGAGTGTGTCTGTGTACATGATGGACACAAAATCAAACCACCTTGATTTTCTGAAATAGTCAAGAATATAGAGTTTAATTCAGTATTCGTTTCTGTACTTCATTTATAACATTCATAACATTCAGGAGATCAAAATATTCTTAATGTAGCATTTTTTATTCCTTTTTTCTGCCACTGATTTTTCATCACGCTCTCAGTTGATCTCCAGTGTCTATAAAACATTTTGTCTTTACATAGCAACTATTTAATTTGTTACATCAGTACTAGTTTATCCCAGCATTTTTGCGGTTTTTGACATCAAATTTACTTCTTTATGTGTGCACTGTTCAGCTAAAAATACATATCCTTACTGAAAAGAATAAATTCTAATATGCAGTACTGTAACATAAGGATAAACAAAAGTTAATTGGGACACAGTCATTTAAATGATCCTTTTATCAGTCTTTCAGCATGAATGGTAATGAATTAATTACAAACATTAAAATTCTAAAATAACATGACAGCTGACAGGAATTCTTCAATTCTTCATTTTACATGCATGAATTGCACATTTTTTTAACTGTGTTTCTGTTTTCTATGGCTCTTTGATTTGGTGGATTGATTTAGTTTGTAAATAAAACCTAAATTATTTGAGATATTTTTGAATTATGGTAGTTGTGTCTAATGTGTATTTCAGCAGCCTCAAAGTAAGGATATCTGAAATACATCTGCATCTCTGCCTGCCACTGACATTTTGTATGCATTAACATAAGGTCAATATATCTCAGCACAGAAGCTGTCTGATAGCTTAGTCAACTCTGTAATCTATCACACGCACAGTACCTATTCAGAGTAATTACATTTATTATATTACTTTTTGTATGCCTTGGCAATTGTTGGAACATTTGTGTGAACTTGTTACTGGAAGCACTGTACATACATCAGACAAATGCTACACCCCTCAATTCAGCCCCTGGACAGAATGCAGATTACAGGACTAATGACGTTACAGTTAAAGTTTAGTAATTCTGCACTTCAGGAGTTACCCCTGTTACGTGTCTTCCATCAGTGAATACCAGGTGTGCATTTTTGAAGAAGAAAATATAGCTACTTATCATAACATTTGGACCTACAACCTGATATCACGTTTTCTATTACAGTAAGAGTTTCTAAATTAATTTGAAGAACTGGAAGTAATTAAGACAGCATGCATTTTTAGTCCTTAACATAAAGAACAGGCAAAAGTAAATGACTCTAAATGGTCGCGTTTGGCAAGAAACATATGAGCAAATATTCTGGGTGTATTATTCCAAGAGCTCAATGATTTATTAAAGTAATTCATTACCTCACCTGATGTATTTCTATGTACCATATCACCTTCGACTGTTATTTTACAGCTGGGGAAGACAGGAAGTCCAAGGGCTCACTACAAAGGAAATCTGAAGACAATTGAAACATGATCGGTAGTCTCCTTACATCCTTCTAGAATATATGGCCACCAGAGCTTAATTGGTCATCTTGGCATCTTCCCACCCAGGTTAGAGGCTTATGAATGAAATCTAACTAAATTTTGTAACTAAACCCTTTAAGGACTTCTGCCACTAGATGTGTTTTGAGCAAATTACTATGGGCAAGAAACAGAATAGTATCCACAACCATTTTCATGCAGAGACATGGCAGATCTCCATTAGAAACAGTGGTTGGAGGCAAATGTGTTCTAAAGGCAATTGCTGAATATAAACTCAGTGCAAGAAAGAGGCAACAATGACACAAAATAATGAAATAACCTAAAACTGAAACTTCTTTCAGACCATGATTAAATATGTCTACATGAACAAGGTAAATTAAACAGTTGTTATGGACCTATGTAGGCCATATACTGTAGTAACTGCATATTCTGAATGTCTTTTGTTTCTCTAAATTTTTTTCTGGACTGATAGTCCAATTCTGTCACAAAAGAATTGGTTGATTTCTCTTTCTCTGGGCAGATCTATCTTTTCTAGATTTAATGGAACTGTGTGTGCTGATATATGAACACTAATGAACTTACAGTATCTTCTGGAGCTGAAGATTATGTTTAGAAAAAAGAAAAATACACTTACATTAGAAAAGGAGCAAATTTCCATATGAAAGTATGGATGAAAGAATGAATCAGTCAATGTTCTGAATAACTGGAAAAACTGGGCATTTCTTCCCTTCTTCAGCAAAGTGCTTGATCGGAACCCTGTTGAAGATATCTGATAATTTATTTCTTTTTATCATACTAGTCACAATCTCATCAGTGCAGCAAAGGGTGATTTACAGTATTGATCTGAGAGAAGCAGTTTGACACCTACCTGTAAGCTGCCGTCAGGAAGCTAAAGCAGCCAGGTGCACCAATAAAAGTTATATTTTCAACATAGCTGAAATTTATTTTTAGATACTTTGCTGAGAAGAAACTCATGCCTTCCCAGCTCGTTATCACATTATGTTATATTAAATTTGACTAACTGACTTCAGTATTTCTCTTCATTATTGAACTTGTTTTTGTTTTAAGGGAGTGGAGTCTCTTATGCCAGTCCTGGCTAAGCAATGAGGTATACCATATTCTGAAATGGAAAATAAAATGTGCGTGTGAATCACCTTGGAGATGAATCATACTGCTCTAAAACAAATAATTTACATTTAAATAACTCATCTTCTTTTCACCTAATTTAAAAAGTAATCTTTACTCTTTCTCAACTAATCCCCAAATTTATGAGCTAGTTTGATCATATTTATGCAATAAAATTGAAAATTTTAGATATGGTACATAATCAGTTTTAGTCTCCTCATCTGTGTTTCCAATCTCATTACAGATTGCAATTTTCAGTGCAGATTACATGATGACCCATCAGTGGCTTTGTTGTTTCTGAATTACTGATTCCTCGCCTACTGCCAGATAAGAACAAAGCCTATGCATCAGTCTGACAGCTTGCAAACAGAAAATGGGCTTGTAGGATTGGATTTAAATCCCAGGTGTAGGGGATAATTACCACATCAGTCATGCAGTAACTGAAAAATGGTATTTCAACAAGAAAAATTACATTCCTTTTATAGTGCCAACAGAAATCATTATTTGAGGCTTCATACTGATTCAGTGTATCATTACATGTGCACTGTACTCATTAAATGTAATGTTTGTTACAACCTAAAAAACTTATTTTTTCAGATACTTTTGTGGCTGAGTTAGCTCAAATCAAGATTTGTGAAACCTCGACAACACTGAGGTCATTCAAAGGTATAATACACATTATAAAAGTGAAACAACAGCAGAGCCCAAAGCATTCAAAACCTCTTCTGCTTCGGGAGGAAAAAAAAAAAAAAGAGACTAAAGTATGAAAGCATAAATCCTAGTTTGGAAAATCCTCTGGGGTTAGACCCTTTGATGCAGGCCTTTTCATTAAAATAAATAGAATGGTAATAAGAGGCTATCATTGTTTGTGTGGGCTTTTCTATGCCATACTTTTCAGTAAACAAGACTCTGTTATCACTTAATTATTTTACAGGCCAAAAATATCAAAAGTGTGTTAAAAATAAGGCATAAATTAAATATTTAATGGCACACTCTTCAAACACGGACTTACTTTATTTTTTATTTTATAGCTCAATTGTGGTCAATTCTATTATTAAACAGACAGTAAAGCAATAAGTAGATTTAACATTGGGTACTCCGTGAGTCCAGGGGATTAGCAACTACCAGTTTGGAGGAAGGAAAGGTAACATACAGGCCTGTTAGTGATCTCACATGAAAATACTTGCCCTCGTACTCCATATCAACACTACATGTCTGAGTTGTGCCAGATGGACCATCAGTGCTCTAGATTTCTCAGGGATAGCTTTGGCAATACCCGGTTAAGGTCTCTAAAGGCAAATATCTTCTGCAGTGTATTTCTTTAATCTCATGAAGTTGGGGTTTTAAATGGTCTTGTAAGAAACACTCCTGACTTTAGGAAGCAAACAAGAATACTTGGATTATTTAACAAAACATACATGTATGGGTCAATCAGTGCCAGGGCACTCTGATTTGGTAGCTGAATGTTTCTACCTGGAGTGAGTTACATGCAAAAGAGTTAGGGTCTCTCCAAGGTACTGTTGATTGTGTTCAGCACTGATATTCTCATAGATGGCCTCTACTAAACTGTCTTCAAAACTGACTTCTACATAGGTTCAGGAAAAGTACAGAATTGCTGGAAATAACAGTTGGGCAGAGTTGGGAAGCGCTGACAAGTTTGTTAGAGCCAGAGAAAATTTAGGATGCTTTTTTCTAGTGGATTATCTCCTTTGGAAGATAGCTCCATAACATTTTCCTCAAGGGTCTGTCCTTGTGCAAATTTGAAAAAAAAAAAAGTTCCTTTTATTGCCTGGTAGCTGAGCATGCTCATGATGCAATATAATCCAGTTTTATGGGGAAGGGCAAGGGCTATGTCAGATACATGGTGGCTGACTCTTTAGAGAGCATATCAAAGACCCCTTGACATAAGTCTTTATTGGTATTTTCAGCAGGTAATAGCTCAAGAGACTGCAAGAAAAGTAAATGAGACAACATCTCAATTTAATTCATTGTTCTGAATATATAAAACAAGAATTTGCAAGGAAAAATGACTGCCATGTACTTCAACAAGAAGAACATGAGGTGAGCACTATTAATTTGCAGCTTATTGTTTAGATTTGCAGCTTGTTGCTTTAATTTGCACTGTCTTCTGAGCAGTACTCTAACAATTACATCTAAAGAAAATTAGTTACACAGGTTGCAATAGTTTCAAAGAGTAGTAAGAGAACTGGAAATAGTAGTGATGGGATCATGGGAAGAGTAATGAATAGTAAGTTGCCGATCAGATGGTGGCATTAATGAATTAATATCTGGCCAAGAAAAGTGAATGAAACTAGAAATTAGCATTTTGTTCTGCTCTGGAAGTGCAAACTCTTGTAATACTGTGAAGAATATGATTTAAGTCCATGAATGCTATCAGTGTCTTACATGATACAGATAAATCCTGGGGTCAATGCAAAGCAGATTTAGGGATTATGTGCAAATGCATAGGATTTCGAAGACAAGCATGTTCTATATCTGGCTTGCTTTTCCAGTTTTCATTGAGGTTTTATACCTCAAACGTCTTAGCACAAATTAGTTATTTTGAGTACACTTTATTCTAAAAGAGATATATTTTAAAAAATTAGCATTAAAAATTAAAGTCCTGTACATAAATATACATCTTTGGCATGAGAATAACTAAGATTTTCATTTTTATTACTTCTCAAGATTAACATTTGTTTTTTCCTTTCATTCTTTTATTTGTATCCTAAGACCCCAAATTATCAGACAGTCAGCTAACTTGAACGCACCAGATATAAGGACAGCAAACAGGTAAATGGGCATGCAAAACACTAATTTACACTTGCAAAACAGGTAATTTCATGCACTGGCAGTAGCCTGCATATACAATTATTCATCTAGTTCATGCATATGCATGGCCTCAGCGCAATTTCCTTTTTACATATGTGCATATATTTCACAGGCACATTTAGTCACTGATATTTAGTCATTATGATTTGTGTGCATGTTTAAACCATGCTGTGTGCATTCAGAATAGAATGTAGGTTCATGATTCCTTTGCAGAAGGTAGCTACATCATACCAATAATTACTGGTCCACTAAGAAAGACAGTTTCAACAAGCGCCAAGCTTCAGAGAATTCCATAATGCTCAACCTCCTTTCTCAGTAGCAACTCTCACTTTCCCAGAATCTGCACCTCCCTCTTGTCACATTTGACTTTCAGTATTTTGAAGGAAAATGTATGAAACGAAACCACGCAATGTGATGGGGTAACAAATAGAACATTTAAAATGTCAACTTCTAATTTTCATCCTATGACTTTGTTAATAAGAAGACCTACTGTCTACCTATAAGTACTTGGATTCTTAAAACTTTAAGAGTAGCCTTATTTTTATTGCAAAATAAGAAATACCAAAGAAGAGTCATATCAGATTCATTGCACTAAAAAATATCATAGGTAACTTCCCTTGTATAGAATTTACAGTACTTTTATTCTGACACAATCCACATAAGAGATGAGGACAAGCTAAAGGTTCATCACTGCAAACAGCATTTTGAACAAAGGACTACCTAACCTTGCTACTACACGAACATGGAGGATGGGTGTTTTAAATCTTTCTTACACATCTCTGAATCTCAGATACTTAATACAGACAATGGACACTCTCATGCAAACATGTTATACTTCAAGGTGCATATTCTCTTCCTGACAAGAGGCTAAAGAAAGGATGAATAGTGGCAGTGATTTCATATCAGTTTTATTAATATAGCTTTGCAAGCCAGCTCAAGATGAATCATAGAATCATAGAATAGTTAGGGTTGGAAAGGACTTTAAGATCATCTAGTTCCAACCCCTCTGCCATGGGCAGGGACACCTCACACTAAACCATGTCACCCAAGGCTCTGTCCAAACTGGCCTTAAACATCACCAGGGATGGAGCGTTCACAACGTCCTTGGGCAACCCATTCCAGTGCCTCACCACCCTCACAGTAAAGAACTTCCTCCTTATATCCAGTCAATGAAGAGGACTTCTAAATCAAGATATAGGAGACTTGAGTTCATTTCATTCCTGTATCACTGCCAGTTAAAACCTTTGACTTTTCAAGTCCCCTGATCACTGAACTTGGATTAGAAGAGTCTTAAAGTCTTCTCTTGCATTAAATGGCAAAATGAAGGTATCTTTCTTAGTCCCAGAGCCCTAAGTGCAGCATCTTCCCTCCTGGCGTTTGGCTGCCCTGGCTGGATACCACTTCAGTTACAGGGCAGCTGGTTCCTGACCTCTGGAGACCTCTGGGAGAGCAACATCTAGCTGCTGTGAATGTATAGGTAAGGTCTCCCTGTGGGACTTTCCTGAACTACAGTCTCATATGTGTCACAGCTGTGTACCCTGTTGATCTGGACCTTGAAATTAACCCAGATAATGAACTCCCCAACTTGAGCTTGGGTCTGCCTATAGACTTGTCCAGTAATTGTGGGGTTGTGTCTGGCCCTGGTTATGCCTCCAGGACTGGTTCTAGCCTGGACCCATTGACTTAATTTCCCAGCTTGTCCTCAGGTAGATATCATCACTACAGATTTTTGTTGACAACCCGTCTGTCTGCTCCTGGCTGTAGAGGGGGACAGGTTCTGGCTGCCAGATACCCATGGGGAGCCCACATGGCTCATGCCACCCAGCCTTCAGTGAGCCCCTGCACAGCCCCTCATTCCTCAAAGGTCAGCATTCATGAGCTGGTAGCATTCTCAGTGCCTGCCTCAAAGGTCTGGTTACTGAAAAACAGCTAAATAGGAACTGTAATAGGAGCTAAACTCAACAAGCACAACAGCACTCACCTTGACTAAGAGCATTTCTTTTAAGCCAGAGTTTGTGTACCATATACACAAAAAAACCTGTTCTATGTTTTACTATACCGAAGTGCAAAGACAAGAAGAGTACACTGAAATGTACATAATGATTGTAGAGGATATCAGTCTATCCGCAGACTATGAGCCTATGTTAGAATCACACTTCTATCCTTTGAACACAGGGTTATTTACAAAATACTGCAGAACATTTCGTATTTTAAAATGGGAAACTAGAAATACGGCCTCTCCCTCTCCTCCTTTTCCCTCTTCCCCTCTGTTCCCACCAAATTATATTCTATATCAGCTAACCACATATTTCAATGTTTCCAAAAACAAAACAATTACTTCTAGGCAATTACCAAGAATGGAAGCTTTCAGCCTGAGAAATAACTGCTTCAGAACAAAATGAACAAAGCTAATTGAATAGTGAAAATAAATTATTCATCAATTTGCAGAGGAAGAAAAAGGAAAATTTATTGGCATATTTTGGTTAAATGCTTCAGATATGCAAAAAGGGAAAAGGAATATGGTTATCTATAATTATGAGATAGGATAGGATTTTAAAAGGCATCAAATATTTGACAAGTGGACAACTTGGTGCATGAGAAATTGACTACATAATCGCACTCAAAGAATTACAGTCAGTGGCTCAATGTCCAGGTGGAGACCAGTGACAAGTAGTGTCCCTCAGGGGTCCACACTGGGACCAGTATTATTTTAGCATCTTTATCACGAACATAGACGGTGGGATAGAGTGCACCCTCAGCAAGTTTGCTTATGACACCAAGCTCTGTGGTGCAGATGACATGCTAAAGGGAAGGGATGTCATCCAGAGCGACCTGGACAGGCTTGAGAGGTGGGTCCATGTGAATCTCATGAAATTCAACAGGGCAAAGTGCAAGGTTCTGCACCTAGATCATGGCAATCCCAAACATGGATACAGGCTGTGCAATGAGTGGATTGAGAGTAGCCTTGGGGAGAAGAATTTGGGGATGTTGGTGGTTGAAAAACTGAATATGAGCCGGCAATGTGCACTAGCACCTCAGAAAGCCAATTGTATCCTAGGCTGCATCAAAAGGAGCATGACCAGCATGTCTAAAGAGGTGATTCTCCCCCTTTACTCCCCTCTCATGAGACCTCACCTGGAGTACTTCATTCAGCTCTGTGGTCTCCAGCATAAGAAAGACATGGACTTGTTTTCCAGAGAAGGGCTATGAAGACGATCAGAGGACTGGAGCACCTTTCTTGCGAGGACAGGCTGAGAGACTCACAGCTGTTCAACCTGGAGAAGTCTCCAGGGACACCTTAGAGTAGCTTTCCAGTACCTAAAGGGGGTCTACAGGAAAGATGAAGAGGGGCTCTATCACAGAGTGTAGTGACAGGGTGAGGAGTAATGGTTTTAAGCTAGAAAAGGGTAGTTTTAAACTACGTATTAGGAAGGAATTCTTTACTGAAGGTGATGAGACACTGTAACTGCCCAGAGAAACTGTGAATGCCCCTCCCTACTAAAAAGTCATATCCAACATGATCATTACATTTTTTAAATAAAACAAAATCTTTTTATACTGAAATGTGTCCATGAAGCGTTATAAGAAAGATCCTGACAACAGTTCCTCTAAATCTCTTTTTTATTTTATAAGTCCTCGAACATCCAGAAAGATTTAGATTTTAAAAAACTATGTTTCCAAGACTTCATATTTTCCCCAGCTGGAACTATACCCAAAAGACCAATTGAAAGAAGAAATCCTTGCTTTTAAGCAGCATGCACTTTATTCTTGCCTGCTTGCCCTTGTCTTAACTTTAACTATAACTAGAAGATATATATCACCATTAAAAAGAGTAACAGAAGTTCTTGGTGACAATCAATACCTGATATCTTCCTGTATTGGGGGCTGTATAGCATCAAGCCATAAATGAAGCAAATAGGTATAAGTCCCAAACACTAATCCCAAACCCTAACCTTATTTTATAGTTAGAAGACTCATCAGTAGAACAATCAAAAATATAAATCCTTGCCTTCAGCTGACAGCAGCATTCTTTCTGATATAAGCCAATCTATTTTGTAATTTATTTTGTGTAGATGGGCTTTTAAGTTTATCTATGTGTTAGGATTAGTTTTGGTGTTACAGTTATAGTTTGGGAATCCAGAGCTTCAAAAGACCCGTTTACCAGTTTATTCTGGATACTGTCATGCCCTCAAAGTTAGGGCAAACAGAAAATATTTTTTGAAATGGAAAGTGCTGTAAGACGACCTTATTGCTGAAGGCTGCAGAGATTGCAGCACTGAGAAAAAGCTGGTGACAATGCAGTCATTTTTTAATTTTTTTTTTCATTGGTATTGGTTTCCCCTGTTTGATTAATGTTACAGTTTATTTGGAGGTTAGCTTTCAGTTTTAGAACATAAAGCATCAAGATCCTGATTTCCTTTCAGTGTCCTCAAGAGCTAAACTTATATAAAGAGGTCTCATAACATACCAGTGACTTGAGTTCTTTCTTACTAAATTGATAATATGAAGGCTTTGTCACATCCTGTCAGTTTTCTGTTGTTATAGCATAACCCCAAGAATATATATTACATGTTTCTGAGATATAATAAGAAAGCATGAGGGAGTTTCTACAGATGAAAGTGTATAGATCCAAGACAACCAAAACTCGTGTAAATTTCCTTCAATATCCTAAAGGGAGCAGTACCTAGCACAAAGCCCTAGAATCACACTTGTATTTTTTGTCAGAGAAAATAAGTCAATTTGCTCCAGAACAGATCGTGAAAGTAAAATTTCTTAAATACTGCACATACTGTCAAGCTGTCAGGACCTAAGGATAAACTGGAAGGTTTTGTGTTGTTTTGTTGTTTGGTTTTTTTTGCAGTGAAGAGTCAGTTGCTACTTCTTTTTTCATGTCTATGACATCTTTGTGGTATTTCCTAAGCAATTGCCTTCACGCACACTGATCTTTTCTTCAATGTAGAGTAGAAGTAATATTCATTAACACCTCCTATGAAATTCTAAGTATATGCTTGGAAAATGTAATTAAAAAAAAAATTAAATGTTTTCTTAAAAATTAATTCCCAATAGAAATTATATTACAATAATTTTTTTATGGTTTTATTCGTATTTTTTTTCTTGGTACCTTTACAAGCAAATTTTTTTCATTCTGTTCATTAAAGTGTATCACACTGCACAAATATTCTTACGCTTACATAAAACTTACACTTTTTTTTTTTTTCCAAACAACAGTTTTGTTCTTCTCAGTTGATACAGCTAATAATAACCCTCCACTTCAGTGAAGGAATTAATCATTGACATTCTGTGGTCTGTGTTTTCTGGAAGATCAAATCAAATGGTCATGCTCATGTTTTCTGAGCTTAAAACCTCTGAATGGTTGAAAAGTGATATCAAAACCATAATGTGTCTGTTCGATAGAATACAACTAGATGCTCTGGGCATTAAAGGTGGCCTTGGAAATTTATATTTTATGATTTTATAAAAACTGAAAATCCTGTTGAGGCTAGGCTTTATATTTGTTGCATCTAAACACAGTGTTTCCTTCTCCTTGAGATTAAATGACAATCATAAGACGCTAAGTTATGGAGAAGTGACATCTGGCTGCTCGGCAGACACCTCAGGCAACTGTGCTAATGTCTTCGGAGATGGCTGTGTATCTGTAATACAGTTAAGTTTGTTGTCTGGATTGTATTACCCTCTCATTCTCTTAGACATTTTCTCCATTTTGTCCTCTAGCTCACATTGGAATCACTGAACCACTCATAACCCTGGCTTATAAGTCTTTTCTTGTATTTCCATCTGCTACTGTAAGTTGGTTTTGTTGTTGTTTGCTTCCTCCTTCCACCTCCCCCACCCCGTAAGCTGTAAGCATACTTTGCAAAATTTCAAATGGAAGGTTTTGTCAACAGGAAATGTATTCTTAATGCTTGATGAAACTGAAGATTTTAGACAACAGTGCTTCTTAAGAAAAGACATGATAAAGGAAATGAACACCTACTGAATACTTAGAATTGAGAGCTACAGCTCAAACTTCATTGTAGAAAGCAACAATTCTAAGAGTTACAAAGGAAGAAAAAATTATTTAAATATTTCTTAACAGGTAAGTATGTCTGGAGTTATAAGGGCAAGCATAGCAGACAGTATTTTTAACTTACAGCTGAAACATTCATGAATATTATCAGGTCAAAATATTTGCCAGTTTAATAGGGAATTAATTGAAAATCTGTTTTCTTCACTTTTTTCACATAAAATGTGTGATTTATTAAAATGGCAATGCTAGAAGATACTTGAAATGCTGTTTTCTGAAATAAATCACTTTTTAACCCTCCTATCTTTCATTGCACCTGGCTGGCCTATGTGATGTGTAAAAGCCAGAAATACTGATTGGATCCATCTATTTCCTGGAGAAGAGCTGTAAGTCCCTTGGGCAGATCTCCTCAGTGTATGAGAATCATCAATATGGCATAAAAGAATACTGTAGTCATATTTGCAGCCACTAGGTCCTGAGCATTTTAACTTTTTCCTGCTGATATACAACATATGTTTCAAATGTAGTCAGCTGGTGCAAATTAATTTAACCCTTAGGCAACAATACCATCTTCTGTGCTAGTTATGAGGTATCTGACCTTCAGAAACCACCTGAACTCTGTGGAAACAGGCATAGCACAGCACCTAGTAACCGAATAGCAATACAGTGAGATACCTATAGGTGCATGTCTTTACTTTGATTGTAGAAGCACTATGAAGTTAGAAACCTAGCTACCTCCTGATTCTACTTTCTAGAAATTATATGAGAGCAATGTGCTTCAGCTATTTTCCTTTCTGAATATGAAAATGGCAACTCTATTCTGTCATGGCAGAAACAATGCAGTATACAACTGATAATTCAACTTTCATGTCAGCTAGGATTTACATCATCTAGGATTTACATCATCTAGGATTTCACCTTCACCAAGAAAATAGCTAGCAATGCAAGTCAAACCAGTAATTCAGATGTGTGAATGAGACAACTACAAAAAATTTTAAGTTATGATCCTTAGACAAAAGAAAGATTACATATCTCATCTGAACTATATTAAAGTACACAGATACTACAGTTAGCAGGCTGTACTTCAGTTGTACTGTATGTACATCCTTTTGCTTCCATAGGAGCTATTAAAGCCTTCAAAAAATATAGTATTTGTTGTACTAACATTTAGCTAAAACACTCATGTATCACACATTTGTCATATTTAATTGGGAATGACTGAAAAAATATGCATTTTGTGTATTTTTTTCTTTACATGTGGCATTTAAAGTGTTTGTAAACAAATTAAATAGTGATGTAAACTAGAGCTAGGAATTTACCAGCAAATTTGTAATTTACACGTAATTTCGTAAGGCAGATGAAAGTCAGTACAAAATTAAAGGCCCTTAATGATGAAAATACATATGATAATTTCCAGCCTCAAAAATTGCTCAGATAAAAAAAAACCCAAAACCAAATAACTAAAAAGTCCCCAATCCCCAAACACCATAAAAGTGTCTCTAATTTAATTGGCTAAATTTTAAAACTTTAATTTAAATTTTTGAGACAGTTTTGATAACTCTGGAATTTTTTTGTCCTATTTTTTCAAGTCAAAATAAGCACAGTATAGATATTATTGCCAACATGAAACATCTTTTAACCATTAATTATTCTTACTAGAAACAGTGGCATTTCTTCTAAAAAGTTGTCAGTCTCTTGTGTCTTGTTCAGCACAAACTTTCAACCCTATTAAAAAAGTCAGTGCTGCTAGTAAAGGTGTGAACAGATGTTTTATCTCCACATTTTGTGCATAAATGCAAGTACTCTGATGTAAATTGATCAAACTGTTGAAACAAATCATTTAAGATTTGTGCAGTGATTAATAATAGAAGCCGGTAATCAAATATCTCTGTCATCAGCACATCTGTTACAGAGAGTTTCTAGTTTGCCCTATTATGCAAATATGCAATAAAACAAATAAATTACTTGATTTAACAGCTGGTTGAAAAACATTATTTTTAAATTATTTTTTTAGTGTATTGTTTTTACCATTGGTAGCCACTTGATGTAGACTAATTCAATTATGTTTATGTGGAGGTCATAAAACTGAGAAGGGGTGGGGGTGGGGAAGTACCAACTCTTCTCTGGTACTGCTGCAGAATTTTAAAGATATTTAGGATTCCTCAGACAAACATAGCTTCTAGAAAAACAAGGTGCACAGGAGAAAATTTTTCCTTGAGTTCAAGACTTTAAAGATTTCCTCATATAACTTGGCTCTTCAATATCAGTAGTGTCAATTACATAAGTAAATCTTTCTTCTGCCTTGAAAGGATCAGCTTTTGATTCATCACTGCACATCAAAATGAATATGATCTCAAAAAACTGTTTCTGGACATTTCAGTTTATAGGTTCATGAACTGCAGAGAGTGAAGTATCAGCGCAGAATTACTCTCCATTTAAGGTACGCTTAGTCTATATCGAGTGGTTATGCATACTGTAGATTTCAGAAGCCTTTAGCAGTAGGATTGGAGAATTTAAAAATTTTTCAAGTGAGAAACTTTCTCTGCTCAGGCTTGTTTATTTCTTCTTCAATACCCCAGATGTAGAAGAACTAAGATCACTTTCACTTCTGTGGAGTGGAAATAAAAAACAAAGAAGTGAAAAACAGAAGTAAAATGTGCACCTTGACAAACCTTAGTTCTGAAAATGTTTGTTCATTTTTTAATGCAACCATACGTGTCGCCCCCAAAATTCTGTATGCTGAATTATATATTCTATGAAGTAGTTTTATAAAACCAGACAAACATCAATTTCAAACAAATATAATCTTTCAGCTCCCTGGGTTACCAAATATCCAGCTGTGCTAGAAAAGTATATGGCTCTGGAGGGATGAATTTTAATATAGTAATCTCAGAGCAGGTAATGTTTGTTTATAGACTTTGTTCAAAAATAACCAAACAGAAAGTTCTTAACTATTTGAATGTCTAATATCCATTATTGATAGACCACATTAATAAGCAGTGTGTATATTCAAGCCAGCCTGTAGACAAAGAGAGAGATAGAACCTACCCTTTAAGGGAAGATGACTTATAAATATGTGCACTAGACCACATTAATAAGCAGTGTGTATATCCAAGCCGTCCTGTAGACAAAGTGAGATAGAACCTACCCTTTAAGGGGAGATGACTTATAAATATGTCCACCATTCACGGTAACTGCTCAAAAAGTGGTGAAAAAAATTTCATGTCCTTTTCTTCTGTATGACAAAGAGAAAAGAGAGAGAGAAGTATCTGGTAAGCATATATGGCACACAGGTTTTATTACATTTTACTGGAACTAGAAATTCAGCTTGTGTAGTGCAATCTTTTTCTCTCTTGAAAAGATGATTATCAGTACATGCTGATAAACATTTTGATCCAAATGTCAAAGTCTGACAGGTTTCCGTTTTTTCATTTCTGCTTATTTTTTTCTATCTTTTTGTATATGTAGTAGAAAAGGCAACTGACTCAAAAGAGATCTTTAAATGAAGGTATCACACTTAGTGTAAAGAGAAAATCTAGAAGCTTGTCAGGAATTCACTAAGAGAGACACTGAAAGGTATCTGAGCTTGTTCAAATTCCTATAGATCTCCTCAGTTGAGAAACTAGGTTTCAGGAATAATAGAAATGAAATTCCTCTTATTCCATGTCTGGGCAGCCCTGATTTTGATAAGTCAAAAATCTTAAGTAAAGTCTTACCTGCAATATTCTTTGTACAGATCTGAATAAAAGTAGAGGGTATAAACAAGGGTTAAACATTTTCAAAGTACCACTAAGTGTGTGTGTGTTTATATTTTGTATTTTCAACATGGTGTGTAAAGCAATGATACTTCCTTTTATTAAAAGAGGTTGGCAAAGGAAAGAAATAAAGTTTCTTCTTGAAAAGGGCAGAACTGATCATGGTCCCTGTATAGATATTTAGTGCGTAAAAGTAGGCATATAGTGCTATTTCAGAAGCCTTAATATATTCAATCATATAGGATTGTGTAGATATGGCACAGGACACAAATCAGTCATGCTCCCTTCTGCAAAGTCAGCTGAATAACAGGCATTAGGTCATCTAAAATGGTATTAGATCCTTGTGTTACCTGACTTGTTCCCTAGCAATCTTATGCTTGATACATCATGGGAAACTTCAAAAGACTACAAAATACCTTTTCTGCATTCTTTCTCGTACAGCCTCATTTTCCAGCTTACTGGACTGATTCCATGTTTTAGACAGCCTTCACAGTGAAAAGAAAGCTGTGAAAATGCCACATAAGAACAGTTTTACATTTTTTATTTACAGCTCAATGGATTATGTTGGGGAAAAGTATGTTGTCCAGACCTCATCAATTCCATCAACTCTGTATCAATTCTGCCATAAGGTGATAAGGATTTAAGATGGGAAGGTAAGGATTTCAGAGATGTAAATGTAACCAATTATGTTATCTTATAATTATTCAATGAAATTTTAGAAAATCATGTGACTTTGAGAGTTTGACATCACTTTTTAACTCTCAGTTTGTAGCTTTCTGAAGAAAAAATTACTTGCAATATTTGTAATTTCTCCAAATCAGTAATAGCAAGCCTTTGACGTATAAGCAGTTCTTAGGATAATTTCTCAGAATCAGGATTCAGGAGTATAGATGTATTTGATCTGCTTTAACAAGGGAATTGTTATGGTTGTATTCCAGGACAAGAAGTTATTGAGGAAGATACGTGGCCTGAGTGGTCTTATGTCCTAACAGTTTTGCACCTCTGCAGTGGTAAAGAGAGGACATCTGTAACAGTATTGGAAGCTTGGACAGTCTTCAAGGAAAACTTATGTGAACCAGGAGGTGAGTCTACTCAATACAAAAATCAGAGTTGGAATTTACACTTTCCTGTGTAGATATGGGATTTGTACAACTCACGAATTTCTTTGATCAGTGATTAAGAAATATTTAGGAAGCTATGTAAGTAATCAGCAGGTTGACAGTAATGACTCATGTAAACACACAAGGTCTGCTAAAAATATATCCTGTTTTTTTAATTCAGTAAATTAGCAGGAACTGCATAACAGGAAATATAGAAGGAAATCAATACTTTTGTGGTGTGGTAACAAAACAGAATGAAAAGAATGTGTACTTGTAGTGATCAAGTGCAGCAGAAAAAAAAGTGATCCCCAAATTAATATTTTAAGATAAAATGAAGCGAAATGGAAATAAATTGCTTGATCAGTGAACAGAATTATCCTGATGGTATCAGTGGAATTACAGGAATGAGTGAATGAGCTAAAGTTACAGATACAGCAAAAATTATGTATTTAAAACATACATAGCATATAAGCAAGGAGGGCACTGAGATCATAAAAATGGCCACAGAAGCCAGTGGTAACAGAAATTCAAAGAAGCGCAATAAAAATGAAATGAATGAGTACTATGAAATCTGTAGGTTAGTGAGAAAGTTGAATGCTGTTCAACTGCACTCACACAAACCATCCCCCCTCCTCCCTAGCCTCAGCTGTTTGCAGATGTCAGTCAGCTGCTTTACATGCCCTCCATAAAAGCCTTTAAAAACACCCATATGGACTTGATTTTTTTCTGGTAACAAAGTAGAAATATAGAGGTGTTGCTCAGCTAAAAGTCTCATGAACTGATTGTCCACTGTATATATCTGGTTCTGATTAAGTAATGCTTGATTTAAACGCAGTATCTGGTCTTGCTTCTTGTCTTCAGACTTAGAACTGCATCAGGCAGATTTTCTTTAACCTAGACTACTATCCTTCATTGATATTTGCAAATTTACAAGAGAAGAATTAGTTACCCATGTGCTCAGAAGCTGTGGATCAAAACCTGCAAGGTCAGTTTTACCCTATTACTTAACTGCAGATCAGTATATGAAATGTAATCAGATGTATCATACCCTTTTCCCATCAAAGAAACTATGAGGCTCATTTTTTTATTCTGTATTCTATATAAATTTCAATGACAGTTGAAATCACCTGTCACCGTTTGCTGTAAAACACCCTGTTGCAAAACAAGCTTCTCAGATAGAGAAGCTATGTATTGTTTTGTTGCTAAACATCACACAGCTGCTTTATGGTGGAAAGGATATCATGTTTGCAGAACCTCACCAGCATTCGACATAATAAAGCACTAGTGCCTGCTAGCCGCAGCACATACCAAGATGAAATACCACCCCATGGTAAGACCGACACAGTCTCTGTGAGAAAAATCAATAATTTTTCAATGAACTGTACAAGAATCCAAACTGATGGCAAAGACAGTGAAATAGACTGCCACAAAGAGGGCACCTGTGCATATATTCTGTAACCTCACTACAAGTAACCAAATAATCCACTTCAGGCCAAGTAATACTATGTATGCAGGTGATTTGTGCACTGCAGCCTGAACCAAAACCTGCACTTAAGCTGAACCATATTACCACTGCTTTACCTGTGCTCTGAGATGTATATAATTTAAACAACAAATATTTTTTTTCAATACCACTAATGTAGGAGAGTTTCAGAAAAAAAAAATAATAAAAAAAAAAATGGGGCCAGTAAGCCCGTTAGAACAATTTAGGAACTTTCAACACACTGCAACTCTTTTTCCAATATTCAATATATTATTGCTTCAGAAAGCCTCTCTTAAAGCAATTATTGAGAAGACAAAGTATGAAGTTAGTGCTCAGAACGAAGTACATTGCAGTACATTGTTCTGCAGAAAGCCATTGATTCTGAACTGGGGCATTTGAAACACTGTTTCAAAATGCTCATTTCCTGTATGGGTTTTGGCCTCATTATACTTGTCTGAGGAAGGACAGTGGATGCAGAGAAGCTGGGAACTATACTGAGGAAAACTACCAGCACATTACTGGATGCCTTAGAACAAGTAACACTGTAACAATGAAGTTGTTTAGGAAACATCAACCATACAATTGCAAACATTAAACATGTTGCTTAGGCAATTATATGAGGAAATGAGCATTTCTGATATTGTTGAAAACTTTCTGTAGTCATGGGATTATAATGGCAACAGAAGTGTTTATCTATCTGTCAATTAAAAATGACAGGACACAATATAATATCTGGAAATGCGCTATTCCAAGGGTAGATTTAAGACAACTTGGAGAACCATGGAAGTTAGTAGTATGATATACTAATGCAAAAGAAAGATGACATCAATGGTCTAATTGGGACTACTGAGCAGCCTATAACATTAACCAGCTTCTAGAAAATATTATGTTGGTAATGAATGTATACAAGAAATAGTAGTAATAAAATGCACCTCTTCTGATATTCATGTATTTTGATGTCATAGAATCATAGAATCATAGAATAGTTAGGGTTGGAAAGGACCTTAAGATCATCTAGTTCCAACCCCCCTGCAACGAGCAGGGATATCTCACACTAAACCATGTCACCTAAGGCTCTGTCCACCCTGGCCTTGAAAATGTTGTCATGAAGAGGACAAAACAATTAGGGTGATAAGGAAGAATATTATTTGCATTCAATGATATCTTCCACATCTAGCAAAGGTACTGCATTTCTTCTTGAAGTTAAAATATTTTAATGTCACTTCTGTGAATATAGATATATGTATATACATCATGGTCCTATTTCCTCAAATCTCTGTATACATGTGATAAGTATTAAAACATACAACAGATTAATTTTTTTCTATTAGAAACTGTTTCTTTATCCAGCTGCTCCCAAAAGTACTGCATGCAGCCTGCCTGTATTGGACTCTCCATTGGAAAAACAGTTACCTATTCAGATATGGGTCAACTAACATTGACAAAAATCCTGAGAATGGCTTAACTTTCTGACTTTAACACCACTGGAAGACACATGAACTGCTTTGCTACTGTACTTAGTGCATCCACAGGGGAGATATGTCAAATTCTTAGAAGTCTTTGTGTACGTGAGCAGGTGTTTATATAGTTTTATTCCCTATTTTTTTTAAACATTGCTTGCATAATGTGAAATAGGTAGCTTTTCTTTCCACTGAATTACATTTCTTAATATATGTGCCCAGTCACTTTCACTCCCCTATTTTTAGAAAGCACATATCACTTTTAACTGGATTGATTAATTTGGGGGGAGCGGAGGTGAGATTCTCATCACATGAGCTCTCATTTTCAGCTCTTGTCATAATAATTTCTCACCTTTGCATAATAATCTCATGGACAAAACATATGTTAAAGTTAGGGCACTTGAATTTTATTGCTGTCTTTCCTCATCACTAGCAGTGAGACCAATGCAGAAGTTGAAATCTTTCTTCCTTATTCCCATTGCTATAAAAAAGGAACAGCATGGTTATGAACTTCTGTATCATATATACAAAGGATGAAAGAACCAGCAGGAAGTATATGACAAGCTTTGGAAGATCTGACATTGATCTTGACATTGGTACTAGGATCAGATGTTTTTTCTCCCCTCTTCTGTGTTCTTCAATAGAAGAGTGATGTTGGCACAGTAGACTAATGATTGCATGATTCCTTGCAAAAAACCTGACAAAATATCTGGCATCAGAGAAACATTTCCTGTATTAACTCTTTGAATGGAAGAATTATTTTACATACGCAACATTTTTTTTTTTAAGTGACCTGATTTGTTGACTTATGCTAATATCACAGGTAATTCTTACTATCCAATATGTCATAGCTAATCTAATCTAAAAATTAGATGCAAACAAATATAAAGCCAGTAACAACAACAACATTATCATCTCCTTTACTTTAAAACATCTGAACTAAAACTTAAAAATTTATGATGGACCAAGGGAATTTAGAGCATGATTTTAGTGAAAAGAAGATGGGAGAAGAACTTGTGCTTATTTTAAAACTTTGACTGAATGACAAAAAGTGATAGGATTATTTTGCTGCTCTTACTTGTCTGCCCATTAATCTAGATTTATTCCAGCAATGAAGAGCTAAATCCCGGTCAAAAAAAATGTAGGAAAATGCAACCTGCTAGAAATATGACAGGGTTAGGATGCAGCACAGATTTCCAATGTCTAGTCTTTTAGTCATCACTTTGGAGTCTTTTGTTGGTTATATACAGAGCCTTGTAGCTCAGTAACCTGCATATTAGCCCATCTCAGACAAAGCTATAGTACAAATGTTCTTCTCAACAGGATGAATTTACATATTTAAATTCCAAAGCATATTCATTCAGTCATTTATGAAGTAGTATGGCTGAAGAATTAGAAGCCTCACCATTTGCACTGAACCTACCACTTACTTGAACTTTTTCGATTTTATCCCAACAATTTAAATAAATAGCAATAGTAAGAAGTGAGAAATCAAAATCAGAGTAAATTGCAAGCATACTTACCCTATTCTATCCTCGTTTCTTAAGTGACAGCTGATGGCAATAATTCATAAACACAAGATTTTGGGCTTGAAAGAAGACATTCAAAATACTTGAAGACTTTTGAGTTCTCTATCCCTCAGTCTAAATCACCAGAACTTTGCAAGTTTACAGCTCTGTCCTTACCCGCATCACAGTTTTTCTGTCTTTTCCAGTTCATCCTCACTGTTATATGTTGACAAGTTCCTAAAATCTCTCATGATCCTATAGTAAATTTGCAATCAAAGGCTACTTTGCTTCTCTTGTGATGTCAAAAAGTGCAGCTCTTCTGATAATAATCTCCAAAATTTTAAGGATGTAAAAATCTCTGAATAAAGTAGAAAGAAAATGAAAATACAAGCTCCCTATATGTCATTAAAGCAATAGTTCCAAATTATTGTTTTGCAACTAAAATGAGAGAATTCCCAGAAGACTGTTTTGAAAGGAGGTCAGGTAGCTTGTGAATTTCACTGAGTCTCTCCTCAAACATAATGAAGATCATGGCACGCTCTGGAATTCACATATGTCTCCATTATGTGAAAATAGCAGGGAGTTTTGGTGGTGGTCGCAAATAGAATAGAGATGATTGTGGCTGCTTTTTGTTCAGTTTGAGGGTCATGCAGAAGTCTATGTGTATGGGAAAAAAAATCCTGTATTATAAAATATAAAAAGGGAACCAAGTGAAAATGTCTAGGATTCTTTTCTACTTTGCATAAATTAAAGGAAGAAAGAAACACTGGTATGTAGAGGATAGAACACTCAACACTTTCTGTAACAAGATAAAATTCTACATACCTAAAGCAGTTTCATTGCTGTATATGTGGATAAATTTTTGAACTGTAGATTCATTTTTAGTATACAAAATATGTTACATCGGGTGAACCTTAACTTATTGCATTCTGGTTTTTGATGCTTACATTTTCCCAAAGAAAGCTACAAATAATTTTTTAAAGCAGGTGTTTCCCTATTTTATGAAGACTTAAAGTTTTATTTCTTTAAGGCATTTTGCACTATTTTTGGGTGTGGAATACATTATTAGTGCTATCATTTCACAAGCTTCACCTGTAAAGAATATGAAATGCCCCTCACCTGAAAAAGGTCCTTGTGACTCATTCTGATTTAGAGCTTAAAGAATATTGATCATCCATTAATCAAATTTAGTGCACATAACACCATCTTCAAGATGGAGATAAGGAGAAATGCAGTGCAGAAGCAATAAGACTACTTAATATTCTAATCTAAATCACTTATCTACTGTCCATATTTATAACATTGCTCTCAGTGGATGCATATTCTTTTCTCATGAATTGTCACTCAAGGGTGTTGTAATTCACTGGAGAATATTTGATTGCTTTAGACTCCTATTTTAATTTGGTACTGATTAGTAAAATAAAGTCTCACAACTAAATTTATAGAAAGCATTGTTATTGTTTTCATACAGTTCTGAAATTGAAGTTAAACAGACGAAGTGGCACAGTGATTTGGAGAAAAGATACTTGCAACAGTATTTCATTTCAACAACAAAACTTCCAATGTTGTATTATTCCATTGGCGTATCTGTGGTTTAAGTTTTATCTATTCTGAATAAGATCCTGTGAATGCAATTAAGGGTCACACATCTGGTATGAGGAGTCAGGGATACAAGAATTAATTTCTTATTTTCCCTTCCCTGGGGGTACAAATTGGCTTGCAAGTTACTATTTATTGGAACACCCCAAAGTGCTGACAATAAACAAAGCAGATACAGCTACTCTCCACTAGGCAGCAGAAAATCAGATTCACAGAAAAACACCCATCCATAAAAGGTACAAGACATTTATGATCAGAACAAGGATTTATGGAACTTTTCAGTGATTGAGCATTGTCTAGCATTGGAGCTCAATTAAACTGAGATCTCTATATGCTATAGATTTTGGCATTTTAATTCTGCTGATACCGTAAGACTTATTTTCAACTTATTTACACATTAAAAGTATTACAATTTAAATGAATTTTGATATTATTTCCTTATCTCTGGTTCATTTTTTCCACAATTTATTTTCAAATTTTCAGGAATATGTCAGTGCCATCAGATCTGACCCACTGTGAATCAAGGCTTCCTGATGTTAAAACCTATATATGAATAAAGCATGACGCAACAGTCATTATGGAGTTCAGTGAGTACAGAAAAAACCATGAGGCACTTATTTCAAGAATCCATCTGATACGTGAATATGGTAGACTGTATAGACATCACTAGAGGGAGTCATGACCACACAAACCAGATTGGTGCATTTCATAAACATTCTACTGAGCTGAAATTGGCTCAGATGATGAAATTTGTGACATATTATACAACAGTCACCTGTGGGAACTTCCCTTTTGTTTTCTGAAGAAAGGGAGAGGGAGAAATGGATCTGCCACAAAGATAATTTTTTTAAACAAATATTAAGGACTTGTATTAACAGAATTTACCCATTTCATAAGTAGTCCAAACATCTTGCTGGGAAAGCTCTAGATGGGGTCCTCCAAGGGTGGAGACCCCATAACATTTCTGGACAATCTGTGCATTGCTTATTTACTCTCAGCAAAAAAGTGTTTCTCCTTATGTTCAGGCAGAATCGCCTGTCTTTCAGATTCTGCCCTTTACCTCTTGTCCTATCACCCAACACCACTGAAAAGAGTCTGGTTCTGTCTTCTCCTTCAGGTATGTCATCAACAAGACCCACAAACTTTGTCTTCTCCAGGCTAAACAGTCCCAGCTTTCCTCATAGGAAGGATGCTCCAGTCCCTTAATCACCTTCCTGGCCTTTTGCTGGTATATTAACATTTCTCATGTACTGGAAAGTCCAGAACTGGACACAGGACTCCAAGTGTGGCCTCACCAGTGTTGCTCAGGTATATAAAGTATCAGAGACAGTATAATGAAGATGTGTATCCTTAATGAAACCAAAACCAGAAACCTGATTCATGGCAACAGATGGAAATACCTTGATGAAATGGCACAACATTGTCAAGAAAATCCAACTCTTTTTTGTATTCTGAAGTAGACAGCATTTTTTTTCCTACATTCTATAAACAACTGTAACTAAAACCATAGCACAGCTTTTTGTCACTAAGATATAGTATTAATCGTATTTTAAAACTTCCAGTTTCAGTTTGTGATTAAGATGTGTTTTTACTGCTCTCTGGCTTGAGTACTTTTTCTACAGGTTATGGCTGACAGCAGCCAGCCATCATCTTGCCTTTGGCCTGAAATGGCTGCTGGCTTTAATGCTGTGCTCATCTGATTATAGCTCTTGGTCGCATGCAGGCTTCTATGGTGATGTCTAACGTTGTCAAGATGATACCCTGGCTCTAAAAGTGCATTAGAGGTAACTTAGGAGAGAAAGACCTTAAGAGAAGCCCCAGTTAGAGCCATCATGTAGATGCAATTGATAAATTTGACCCATAGATTGACTGGTGAATGATATTCACTCTAAAATGAATATTGTGGTTCTCCTGAGACTGTTTAAATAGCACAGGTTTTCTAGCAAACATTTTAGAAAGAAATAGAAATAAGTGAAGCAGTTAAGATAGATAATAAAGTTTTTAGAATGCCCTTACAATTCGTTACTATACAGCCATCTGCCACTCTTTCGAAATTAATGAAAAGCACAGTGACTTCATCCAATTTACCCTCTCTTTACCAGTTACCATAAATCAAATAGTGAACAAATAATACCATTTGACTGATCTGACCAGTTACATGATAATGACAACTCAAGACAGGCAGAGGTATCAAACAAAAAATCTACAAGCCATCCTTAAGCTAAAATTTGTTTTAAAAAAATTCTAAATTTCTCAAAAATTAAAGTTATTTCACAAACAGACTGTGAAGAGAGAGATAAAAATGTCTTAATTAAATTAAAAGCAGAATTCACCTATTTGGGTACATAGTATTTCTTCATACAGTGGACCTCTTCAAACCACCTTTATTGGACTCCACTGGTGTCTACAAAGAAGGTGGTTCTGAGTCTTGTCTTAATAAAGCTTTTTTCTGTTGTTTTATTAGGTTTTTTTTCTCCTGTTTGTTTGTTTTTTTTAATTAAGGAGTTTAAGATATTTTTTTTGTCTTAGCTTCCATGTCCTGCATGTGTCTTCCCTTCTACTTCTGAATGCTCTTTCTATGGCAATAAAAATCAGTGTTTCTCTTCCATTTCATCTCCATTTCTTTCCCTCCTTACTACTTCAAAGTTTATCAAGAGAGTTTTAAAGTGCCCTTACAGAGGGCCCTGAACCAGCAGCTCTGCAGAACTGTGTTTGAATAATTCATCAGACTCAGTCTCACAGAGTGACTAATGCGCTAATTATACAGAAGAGTCATTTATAAGCTTGGGTTGGGTGCTCAATACTAAACACCATTATAAAATAGTCATGTAGTATTTGGGAATTTTCTGAAAACTAAAGATATAATAGACATCCATAGTGATGGATAATTTCCTCAGCACTATGGTCCTGCTGCACTGAAAAGATTTATCAGCAAACCAGCATCAAGACCCACTTCTTGAAGAGGCAAAAAAATCTATTATGACTCTGTTTTAGAAATAGGCTATCTATGCATACTGCAAGGATTTTTAAAAATAACTCATCAAATTGAAAGTTTCCCATAGTCACAATATGCCCCTTAATTTGTTGTCAAATCTCAACCTTATGTTGCATGTGAACTTCTTTTAGGAGATCTTGTTAAAACTGCTTGTGAATGTTCTCTGTGAAACATGAAATTTGACCGTATGTGTTTGGCCATAATACTTCAGCTTGAATTATATGTTTCAGTTGTGTTTTAAAGTGAGAAAATGGGAAGCTTGTGGTTTATAACAGAAAATGGAACTTAGTGGAAAATAGCTAATGGTATTTGTTACTGGAGTAGATGAGATTTTTCTTTCAGCAACAGAAGAGGCAGCAGGGGAAGCAAGAATGAACAAAAGCCTATCCAAGTAGTACAACAGCCAGGAAGGCTACAGATTCACAGACAAGATCCACAACAGTTCATAGACAAACAAAATATGGTGCCATCCAAAGTATATATGCCATCTTATTCGGAATATTTTTGCAGATGAGACAGTGTGTCAAACTTCATAGGCAATGGAAAAAAAAAATGTTTTCTTGTTTCATTTTAAAATCTGTGGTTGGGTAAACTCATTAGCTCTAATTTTCTAGACTAAGCCACAGTTCCTTCAGTTATTAAATAATATATTAATAATATACTTTCACACGCTTTTGACAAAGTAACTAGCTCATACTGGCCAGTATTTTGATCAGCTTGGATGCTGCAGTATCCCATTACAGTTTCTTCCTTGTTTTTTCCTTTTGCTCAAAATTACAGAAATATTCCAGAAGAACAGACCAAGAAGTACTTCTGGGTACCAAGCAATACATGGACAGTCCCAGACATGCAAGAAATGCCCTGTGCATTCATGATGTGGAAGCAGACTGCTGGACACAGAAACAAACATACTTGTTTTGCACATTTCCTTTGGGATTAGACCATGAAAAAGGGAACTAATGGAACGCTTTGTGTTAAATTTTTACCATTTCATGTTACTTTCCGTTTATGAGAAATATTTTCATGTTTAGTATAATGGTCCTTTATTTTGCTCACCGTCTTCTTCCACAGGTCAATGCCTGTTCAAGTATATGAACATATCTGTGACTAGCCTGCTGTTTGAACAATGACCTTGGATTCTGATGCCTTCAGGCTGCAACCCCACTCCTAGCAGGAGATCTTCTGTCAGACTGGATGCTCCAAAGCCCTCATGAGCCTTTTCACATCTTGCTGCTGAAATTATTTTGAGTTCTGCTGTCATTATAGCATCTTTCTTAATCATGGCTTAAAACTTGAAATAACTAATCTAGAATGCCTTCTTTTCAATATAAATCTCTGGCATATAATGTCTCATTTTTCTTACTTTTGACTGGTTTAGAGATATGAAGGGTTATGTGAATTGCAAATGGGCTTAGGTAGAAAATAAATGCCAGCAAGAAGAACAGCATAAGTTTCTCTTGGGCATATGCGAACAAAAATAAGGTGCATGTTCACAAGAAACTGTTTCAAGGGACTAGGGAGTGAACTGGTTATCTACGATGCTCTTATGTTTGGTAGCATAGGGCTAATTGACAAAACTAAGTGCAGTGAAGATAGACCTAAATCTATGAAAAATAATCTAATTGGGAAAGTTAAAAAAAAAAAAAAAAAAAAAAATCTTCAACAGTAAAACTTAAGGCAAGGACAATTTTTCATTGATATGATTTTCACCTAGTATTTCTAAGGGAGTCTCTTGCAAGGAACCAAGGAAAAGGTAGCTATTATAAACAAATGTTCATTAAAAATCTCAGTCTCTTTTAACTGACTTGGAGAAGGGAAAAGGCTAGTAAGCAATAAACAATAAATCACTTAAAATCCCACAGAATTGAGTAAAATGTGCTTCATGTAATACATTTGCCCAACAAAGAAAGCTAAAAATCAGCTAGATTAATAATCCAGTGTAAGAATGTGTATGAAGGGGACATAGCAATAGGTAACTGGGATATTCTGAGTGTAAAAGAGCAGTATGTATATCTTAATTACAGAAGTACAGAAAAAAGTGTCCTTATATCAGTAAGAATGGATATTTAACTTGGCTCACTTGTGAAGAGAACTATATATTTCCTATGGCAAAAAGAATCCCATGTGCTGCAAAATGTATTGGGCAAGTATCCATCCTGAAATGTTAACAAGCGAAGCTGAATCTTATTTCATCTTTGAAAGAGTTTGTAGAGTTCTTACAATTTAAGCTTATGTGTTTCAACTCAAAATTTATGTTTAGTCTGTTTTGAGTACTGATAGTAACTTAAAGACTGAATATCTTTGATTGACATGGATTAGTTTGCTGGATTGGTTTACCCACTGTGTCTATTAGATTCTTGTTTTACATGAATCCTTCCTTGCCAGTGAATTCTAAATCTTTGTTTTGCTAGTGCAGTGTAGCCATACTTTGAAAGTGAGCATTTGAATAAATGATCATGCAGTGCTTCCTAGAACATCAGACATGGAATGTATTTAAAAAGTAAATTACTTTTTTCAGTGTCTGGTTTAACTAAAACTTTGATTATGCAGGTAACTATATCTGAAT
Source organism: Coracopsis vasa (assembly GCA_026283785.1). Lineage (NCBI taxonomy): Eukaryota > Metazoa > Chordata > Aves > Psittaciformes > Psittacidae > Coracopsis > Coracopsis vasa. Next base: position 19,037 of record JANHGB010018940.1, on the reverse strand, counting down.
ATACCACTGACATTGGCTCAAGCACTTTTCATATATGGCTGAATAAATGAGATAAATTTAGTTTCCTGCAAAATTAACAGGCTGTTTCTGGAATTATTCTCTACATTCTGACTTCATGATCCATAAAGGCTTTTCAATATAATGAGTACTTATATAAACGTACAGTCATATGGTGCAATAGGCCAGATGGTTTCACTGCCATTCAGGGGGACCTCAGCAGACTAGAGAAAGAGGCAGACAGGAACCTCATGAAGCTCAACAAAGGGAAAGGCAAAGTTCTGCCTCTTGGAAGGAACAACCTCAGGGACCTCTACACAGAGAGTGCCAGTCGGCTGGAAAGCAGCTTTTCAGAAAAGGACCTTGGAGTCCAGGTGGACAACAAGCTGACCATGAGCCAGCAATGCACCCTCACAGCTAAAAAGGTAAACAGCATCCTGGCTGTGCTAGGAAGAATGATGCCAGCAGACCAAAAGACACGAACCTTTCCTTCTCCTTAGCACTGGTGAGGCCACACCTGGAATCTCAAGACCATCCTAACAACCAGGCACTGAAAGCACTGCAGCAGAAACACAGAATAGGTAAGGTTCAAAGAGAGCTCTAGAGATCATCTATTCCAACCCCACTGCTCAAAGCACAGTCAGCTAGAGTAGCTTTCTTGGAAGATTAGTTGTCTGTTTGAATTCATTCAATATTTCAAACTAGCTGCTACGATCCATAATAAAAAGACTTTACAAGGAAAAGGCTTCTTACAGAATTTCCCTCTAACTGACTCAACATAACCATTTTTATTATTGCATTTAAAAGACTCAAGCTAGTTGATACACATTTTTTCCATCCAGGAGAGATTTGAAAATGTTTATCTTGAGGAAAGATAGATGGAAAATTATTTACAATTTTATGTAGACTGGGATTCTATATGAAATTATAAACACAAACGTACACACATGTGAACATGTACTCAGAACTTTCATAATTTATATTATAAATTGCAAAAATCTAAAGTATTAAACAATAAAAACATAAAAGACATTTTTTCCTCATTCAAGATCACAGGGAAATATGGAAAATTAATCTCATTTCTTGCACACTTCCAGATAGTACTGATAAAAAGAACCTAGAGTGGGCAACACAACTTTAGTTGAAATGTTGTAGCAACTAGAGTGATTCCTGTTTGCATTCTTGATTAACTGATAAAAAAAAAAGGAACAAACCTCACAAAAGTTTATTCTGAAATATTCAAAAGTCTTAAAAATAATTTGCCAGCCCTGGAAAATTTTCATTCTGCAATATCAACTTCTCAAAAGCAGTGAATTTCAAATGTATTTTCACTTAATTCACTAGTATGCAACTTAGTTAAAATGTCACAATTATTTGAAAGAATACTTTTTCTTCTTGTGGCTGGCTACACATGAGATTGATTACCACAGAGACTTCTATACCTTTGTTTTTGTTTAAAGTAGAGATGCACGGGTAGTAAAAGTAGTATTGCTACTATTTTCCTTTGTCTTCCAGTGATGTTTATTTGTTGCAACAGACTATCTTGAAGCAGCTGTCACTTATACAGTGGCCAACATCTGTGAAATGCATGTAGAGAATGGCCCCAACTTATGTATTGGTGTGACAGCTTCTTGCCCTCAGCTGAAGAACCAGCCCACTTTTATATTGATTCTACACCAGGGATAATTTCCAGAACAATCTAAAATTTTCTATATGAGATACATTTCTGAGAATTCAGAGGGATTTGCAAAGAGAGGGAAGATCTTCACAGGGCAATTGTTCTGCAGTTTTTTGCTTTCAGGCTTCTTGTATGTGAACATTTTATGCAATGAAAGGATCCCAACCCATTTCACTGGGATAATGCATCTCAGAAAGTAATACATTCACCTATTCCTACAGTGAAGATGAATGGGAAGAAAGCTTCATGTCAGTAAAGAATCTGAAGATGAGTGGTAAATCCTGAGGAAAGGTTTAAAACAAAAGGAGATTATGTACTTAGTGAATATACCTCTGCCTTTTGGCTATATCTCTGCTCAGTATTACCAGCCAATTTTCTTGAATGAATGTGCTATTTTATATGGGGTCCTGGGCCAAGCTTAGTGTGTGGGGAGCCATGGG
>JANHGB010018940.1:0-10926 GCA_026283785.1 Coracopsis vasa | reverse complement strand
TTTATGTTGAGGACACCAGAACTGCACACAATACTCCAAGTGAGGTCTCACAAGAGCAGAGCAGAGGGGCAGGATCAAACAGAATCACCTCCTTCAACCTGCTGGTCACGCTCTTTTTGATGCAGCCCAGGATACGGTTGGCTTTCGGGGCTGCAAGCGCGCACTGAAGCTAGCGCATGTTCATTTTCTCATCGACCAACACCCTCAAGTCCTTCTCTGCAAGGCTGCTCTGAATCTCTTCTCTGCTCAACCTGTAGCCGTGCCTGGGATTGCTCCAACCCAAGTGTAGGACCTTGCACTTCGCATTGTTAAAAGAACATGGTAAAGAACTTCTTCCTTGTATCTAACCTAAACTTCCCCTGTTTAAGTTTAAGACCATTACCCCTTGTCCTATCAGTACAGTCTCTGATGAAGAATTCCTCTCCAGCATCCTTATAGGCCCCTTCAGACACTGGAAGGCTGTTATGAGGTCTCTGTGCAGCCTTCTCCTCTTCAGGCTGAACAGACCCAACTTTCTCAGCCTGTCTTCATACAGGAGGTGCTCCAGGCCCTTTGTCGTCCTTGTGGCCCTCCTCTGGACTTGCTTCAACAGCTCCATGTCCTTCTTAGGTTTAGGACACCAGAACTGTACACAATATTCCAAGTGAGGTCTCACAAGAGCAGAGTAGAGGGGCAGGATCACCTCCTTTGACCTGCTGGTCACTCTCCTTTTGGTGCAGCCAAGGATACAGTTGGCTTTCTGGGTTGTGAGTGAACACTGGAGCTGGCTCATGTTCAGTTTCTCATCAACCAACATGCCCAAGTCCTCCTCTGTAGGGCTGCTCTGAATCTTTTCTCCGCTCAACATGTAGGAGTTCCTGGAATTGCCCCGACCCAGTTGTAGGACCCTACACTTGGCTTGGTTGAACCTCATAAGGTTGGCATTGGCCCATCTCACAATCATGTCATCCATCTGGATGGAATCCCTTCCCTCCAATGTATCAACTGAACCACACAGCTTGATGTCGTCAGTTGAGGGTGCACTCAATCCCACTGTCCATGGCAAAGATCTCGAAAAAGACGGTCCCAACACCAATCCCTGAGGGACACCACTCATTACTGGTCTCCAGCTGGATATTGAGCTGTTGACCACAACTCTTTGTGTGCGGCTATCCAGCCAGTTCTTTATCCACAGAGTGGTCCATCTATCAAACTGATGTCTCTTCAATATAGAGACAAGGACGTCATGCAGGACAGTGTCGAACACTTTGCACAAGTCCAGGTAGATGGCGTTAACTGCTTTGCCCCTATCCATCAGCTCCGTATCCCCATCACGGAAGGCCACAAAATTGGTCAGGCAGGATTTCCCCTTAGTGAAACCATGCTGGCTGTCACCAACCACCACATTGTTTTTCATGTGCCTTAGCATGCTTTCCAGGAGAATCTGTACACATAACCCCATAATAGCATCAACTGTGTGACATTACAATATAATTTAGTATTGCCTGTAAGTTTACTACAAACTCTGCCAGTATGCAAATTGGGTAGTTAATATTTGTTTGGGGTTTTTTTGGTTTTGTTTTGTTTGTGCTTTTCTTTTTAATTTTACTCTTTTACTTTCTTCCTAAAATAAAGTTCTTTGCCTACTTTCAAAAAAGATATGTAACATGCAAGCTCCCCCACAAGCAGATAGGGAATGAAGCAGAGCTGGTCAAACAGGAAGCTAGTATGCTCACATTTTCCATGTGATGAGAGGTCAGGAGTGTTTTTACAGAAGGTAGTCCACCATGAGACTTACAGTAGATGTCATAATTTCCTGTTGGCTCTTTATAGAGAAGTTGTTGTTGCTTGTGCAGTTTAGTTACAATTCTCAGAAGTTCATCAGTGGTACTCTTATATGTCTCCTATATCACAGCTGTTAAAAACACCCCATGTCTAGTGTCAGCAGACACTGCAGGGAAACCAGCTTGGAGGAGTACCAAAAGCTATCATTCAAGTCTGCTTTAGTATTTTTATTATCTTCTAAACTTCTGAAACTGAAGATATCTGCAACTTCTTGATAGTTTCATTCAGAAATCCAGATGTCTGCCACTTTTTTGCACCGTTCTACATGCCTCTTATTTCTAACTTGTGCAAGACTGTGACTATATCAAAAGAACTCCAGAGTAAAGACTGAGAATGACAATGGTGACATACAAGCTTGCCCTGACTCTTTGTTCAGTAACAACTGAAGTTGAGAAAACAAGAAAGGCAGAATTTTTTCCTGAGAAATCAAGATTCTTATTGAGCAGTCATTGGAAGTATTAGGCAGAGATTGCTTAGACTGAAAACTTAGAGATAAATCTTAGATTCAGAATAGAGAAAAGCAAGAATAATGTAAACAGACCATGATTATCAGGCATGATACCAGCTAATGCAGACAGATGTAGGAAGCAATGACAAACTGGAGTCCAAAAGGTGCAAGTATCTTCTTACAGAAAGATCCTGTAAACTTTCTTCTCCAGTACTAGCTACAAAATTGAGCTGCTCCTTGGGGGAGAGGTAAAGAATGGACATGAATTTCTTGAATGGATTTCAGTGCATTTCCTTTCAGAATAATTTGAGAAATCCTATTTTTTTTTTAGTCCATAGAGAGTTGCCTGTTTTTTGCTGAAGCTTTTGATATGAGCGAGTTTGTAAAATGAGAAGAAATTAAGAAGCTTCATAGTCTTTCTGAAAAAGCTGTGACAGTTACATGAAAGACTGAAGAACTATGAGGAAATGGATGAAGGAAAAAGGGTCTTGCTGACCTTTTTCAGTCTTGCAAAGACTTTTGTTGTGAAAATGAATAATTGTACACTTAAGCATTTGAGAATTGAATCATTTCAGATAAGGTGTAGGCATTTGAAGTGTCTTCAATTCTCTAAAAGGTGAATTAGAGACTGACATTTGAGAAGCCAAATGAATTGAGATTAAATGCAGTTCAGATTAAATGCAATTCCCTATATTGAGAAAGGTGATTGCCCTAGCTGCAAATGACTACTTCTAGTCAAACAACTAGCAAATTATGTTAGTTAAAGTGTAGGACTGGAATACATATTGTAAAATATCAAAAATCCTTGTAGTGTTTCACAATAGTATATACATTCAGCTTGTTCACATCCCCACATGAAAACATTTCTCAGTATAATGTTTAATTAAAATAATGTTACTCAATTATACTAGATTTGGTTTGTCAAGCAGTCTATAAAATTAAGACATAAGTAAGGAGTTACACTATTGTAGTCTCTAAATAGCTTCAGAATAAAATAACCTATAGGAACATTGTTTTCAATCTCATAATGTATATACAAAAAATATAATGACTTGACCCTTTAATTCTTTATAGAACCTGAGAAGAATAAAACTAAACTAGAAAATAAAGCAAATTAATTATTCAAGTACCTGTGCCTTTTAATCCTTGACTTCAGTTCAGGAATATCAGCATACTGTTAGGCTCAAAAGGAAAAAAAAGAAAAAAGTAGGCAGAAGGAATCACAACTGACTAGATTGTTTTTTAAGCACTAATTCTATAATAGAATTACACTGAAATTATATAAAACACTTTCAAAAGGGCTACACCCCTAGTTTCCTTTCTAAAAGCACTACCTTTAAGTTCTAGGCTATATTTTGTTGTTGTTGTTTTTCTTTGATTGATTTGTTTATTTTCTGTTTGGATTTAGAGTTGTATAGATATCCCTCTTGGTTAATATCTTACCACAGCAAACCTAGCTTTCTAAGAGAGTTAAGCCTAAGGTTCCAGAAATGTCTTCAGATCCTGCCCCTCAATGTCAAATGTTCATCTATTGTTTTTTATTCACTTTTGTGTTTCTTCTTTTTAATATTTTATTTTCTTCTTACATGTTTTCCTTCTCTCTTCTCCTGCTGTTCCTATTATTTCTAGTCCAACAGGTTCCCAGTTGCAGTTTCCTTTGTTTCCTCTGTTTGACTGGTAGCTATTGTGAATTTATCTCAGTATCTCTGGGTTGCTCTTTTAATATTTGTTCTCCTTCTAATCAATGTCTTTCTCATTTAAAATTGAGGTGTTCTCAGAATTGTCTTGAAGAGCTCTTTTTTCTATTGTGACCAAACAGCTAAGTATTCTTCCATCTTTTCTGAAGATCTATAGTCCTGCTGTCTATCATTCTAATGATCATTGAATAGACTCAGAATGTCAAAGAAAAAAAAAGACAGAAAGAGTACAGCCAGTCAAAGAAAGATTTAAAGCAAATACAGTGAATTTTTATTTAGTTAGCCTGATATAGTGCATGACATTTTGGAACTTGCAGATTGTCTAATGGATTTTGGTTTAGGGCAAAACATTTTTTTCTTGTGTTAACACAAATCAGTAATTCTAAAATAAACACAGTAGTGGTCTCAGGAACTCATAATGAAATATATTGGCTCAGAAAGACCTTCTTTGACTCATCTACCTTTGAAACTGGGGAGTGTACTCTCTATAGAAACTACAAGCAACTGTTAAGACATATGTTCAAACCCACTAATTTTAAACAGGTCTTCCAAGGTTCTTTAAACTCAGAATTATCATAGTTTTATATTTTCATTGGTTTCACTTAATTTCAAAAAAAGTAAGGTTGAGCAACTAGGTATTTAAATGCGGTTTGATTTGAACATCAACAGTTTACTGTTGTTAGAGAACAAGGACCTCATGCAGAGAATATCCTGCCTCCAGCCTGCTTAGTAGTTAAGCATAAAATGCTATTATAAAATGAATCCTGTAAAATTATACAGAAATATGTCTTCCCATTATAAAATATTATAAAGGTTTCTTTTAAAAAGTTGATTTTTTCTATAATTTTCTATTCTCTATTGTTATGTTTTAATTCTACAGAATATTTCAAACTTAATTTAATAAACTATTGGCTTTATCACTTTTAAATTCGTCAGAGTTTTCTCAGGACATTTTAACTTCAATATTTCAAATGATTTCATCTGCCTGGAGAAAAACAGAAGCCTCTAAGGTAACCAGGCCTAATGCATTTATGAATGGGTAGATTAATTTCAACACATTAAGTTGCACTCGGGAACTACCTGCAAGCTAGATACAATATATAGCATGCAGAAAATGTTTTCAAGTATTTGGTATTTTTATTGCAGCTAAGGTACTACTATGGGATAGGTCCACAGAGCAAGAAACAAGTTACCACCCTTAAGTAATAAAAATATGCTTTCTGCGTGACCAAATGGAAATCTTAGCGTCTGCACACTAAACAAAACCTTCCAATATATGAATGAGTTACACTGCTGTTTCTTGCACTTGATGCTCATTTCTTTTAAGGTTACACTTGTGTCATCTCATTCCTCCAAGTTCAGCAAAACACTGCCAACGAAGCAAAACCAATACTAAATAAAATGAAGGAATTGAAATAAATGCCATTTATGAACTATGATATCCCAGTACATACCTATTTGCTGTCTTCTGCGATGCCCATGTACCAGATAGCTGAAGTAACAAAAATGTATCCAGTTGGAAATTTCCTGGCTTTTTCTTGTTGCTTTTAAGGAAACATACAGTTTAACCAAAACTTTAATTATTCATAACGTAATTGTATTTGACAATTTTCTTTCTCCACAGTTAAATCATCTACAGTTCAGGTATTACTGTGTATTAAACAGAAGTATTTCCACTCAAGCTAGTTTGATAGCAAATCTAAACTATTTTGAAGCTTACGATATAATGCTGTGTGGCTTATCTTCCTCTTTTAGATCTGTAGTCAGCTGTGTAGCAAAGAAGGCAGAGTCCATAGCCTCAGAATAGAAAATGAAGTTATGAGGCACCATAACTAAACCTCCTATGAATCACTGGCAATTTAGACAGAAAGGCCTCAAACATCATCTCAGACTTGACATTCTGTCTTATCAATATTTCTCTAAATCAATTCAATTCCACAAAATATGAATTTAGTCTTACTTTTTTCATCTGCTGCATGATGAAAAAAAAGAAAAAAATACAGATTTATGATGACGTTAAAATTCCACTTTTCAGATCAGTGTTTGTGTAGATGTCTCAGAATGAGAGGAATACAGCATCATTTTGTCTATTCCTGGCATATTTTACATAAAAGTAGCAGTAACACTTCATGGCTAATTGTATCAAAGGCAGCTGCAAGACCCAAACAAATCAGTTTGAGGACTTAACTCACTGCCATTGCCAAGAGGAGATAATCAGGCAATGAACCATTGCAGTTCTCCTGTCATATGTGCTGATTAAGGTTAAGGATTCTAGGTATCAGCAGAGACTGGGATAATTATACCTATGCCCAGAGATTATTTCTTTCTATACAGTCCCCCTAGAGAGGGGCTGGGGCCTTGATTTACTAGCAGGAGGCTCTAAAAAGGCTGCCTGTTTCTCTTGGAATCCAAGACAAACTTGGGGCATATTTCCAGGGTGTGAATCACAAACTGAACAAAGACAAACTTGCAAAACCATGCACACTGCACATTCTGCATTTGTCTTCACAAGATTAAGCCTTAGTCAAGTAGCAAGGGGAAAGTGTCACTCAGTAATTTGGCTTGAGATCTGCCAAAATTCTTTACTGTAATCCTACATGAAAAAATGCAATAATTCCTGACACTAGTAGCAGCCAGTTGATTGGAAATTTCTGTATATTAATGTTGAATATAATTTTCTTACACAAGAAAAAGATGTGGTTTGATATTTCAAAATCCACTTGATTCATCTAACAGGACTATCAGTGGAGAGAGATTATATCTTATTCCATTCCATTACCAGCTGATAGGTGAATTTGCTTTTGTACTATAGCATGAAGCACGTTTCATCTCTAAAACAGACATTATAGAATGTTCTTAATGTTCTCATTATCACCATGAAATCCTGCAGTGTCAAGTACAATCCTGTAGTGGCAAGTCTTAAAACTTGCCACTGCAGAAACAATGGAGTAGCATAAATGTTCAGTCTACATAATTCCATAATTCTACTGACATAAAGCATAGACATTAAAGGATACGACATGCTCATCATACTAATTATTTTGCTTTTCCAAGTACTTTCTGAGTTTTACATTTTTTAAATATATTTTCCTATACCCACTTTTAGCCTTGGTTGCCAACACAGTTACTTCCACTCCTCTGTTTCTGGGTAAAATAGTATCTGTGTTTATTGCCATATTGCTCATCATTAACTGAATTATTCTGAAGGCTTGACATTCCTGATTCTCTTTGTTTCCCAGGGAACAGTAAGTCAACAAGTTTAATTACACTGCTTAGAATGGAATGGAAACCAGTTTCAAACTCTTTAGGTATATAGCATTATATCTTGAAGATGCTTCTGTTTAGGGCATTTCTCAAAACGATCCCTTTTACATTTTAAGCAGATTATTTCTATCATATAACCTTGCTTTAAAATTGTTAAGGATATTAGTAACATAGGGTGTTTATTCTGTATATATGATAAAAAATCGGCAGCCTGATTTTGACACTCTTCCATCTGTGACTTAACTGTGAATATTGCAAAATCCTGTCCTATACATCACCTACTGTTCTTTCCCAATAAAAGAAGTTTTTAACCATATATTGTGGTTTAAACCCGGCTGGCAACTAAGTACCACACAGCTGCTTGCTTACACCAGTCCTTTTCCCCCTTTCCAGATGGGGTGGGGAGGAGAATCAAAAGAATGTAAAACCTGTGAGTTGAGATAAGAACAGTTTAATAGCTAATATGAAGGTCAATGTAATACTACTACTACTAATAGTAATAATAATAATAATAATAATGATCATAGAAATAAAGAGAGAGGTGCAAAAGTAAAAGGGGAAAGAAAAGGAAAAGAAAATCCAACAAACAAACAAACAAACACCACAAGTGATGCGCAATACAATTGCTCATCATCTGCTGACTGATACCCAATCCTACTCAAGCAGCGACCTGGGCCTTCCAGGTAACTCCCACCAGTTTATATACTGGGCATGATGTGTCGTGGTATGGAATACCCCTTTGGCTAGTTTGGGTCAGGTGTCCTGTCTCTGCTTCCTCCCAGCTTCTTGTGCCCCTCCTCACTGGCAGAACATGAGACTGAAAAGTCCTTGATTGGGGTAAGCATTACTTAGCAACAACTAAAACATTGGTGTGTTATCAGCACTGTTCTCAGACTGAAGTTGAAAACACAGCACTGCACCAGCTACTAAGAAGGAGAAAAATAACTGTTACAGCTGAACACAGGACAGAATCCACCTCATCATTCATTCATGGTATATTCACATCATGCTCAGAACCCACATTTTTCAATATGCCATCACTTTTTGTCTCATATATATACACACACACACACACAGAGATAACATTCCTCAGTCCATGGACCATCCCTATGAGGTTTGCTGAGTTCATTCATTCCATGTCAGGCTCCATCTCTTGTAAGAGTCTTTCAGGGCAGGAGAGATGGTGTGTAGTATTAGATTGTTGCCTACTGATGATGCTGCTGAACTCATCTAGTCACTGCTGAGGGTCAGTCAATGGTGACCTGAGGACAGTTCTAGGAGACTCCTGCTGCTGCTACCGGCTTTTCCCATGACTGTTCTCTGCTGATGATCATGGCAGCACATATCTTCAAAGCCCAGAGTGGTGGAGATGCGCATTTAGCTGATGGGCTATAGAAGTGTTATATAGCACGCAAGAGCATATAACTGAGTTCATTGGCTGTTTTCCCCCAAAATTAAATCCCCTTGAGGTATACAACGGACTTCCCCATCTTCCTGCATTTCCCACCAAGAATATCCAGGTCCCTGAGCAAAAGCAATCCCATGAGTAGGTTTGCTTTAACCTGAAGAAGGAATAACCCAAACTGTCTTCCCCAGCAAATTCTTTATGTGCACCATAGGAACTTTATCCCCCTCTACAGTATGTAAAAGTTTTGATTGGGCTGGGCCAGCCCTGTTGGCAGATCCTCTGGTGTTGACCAACCAGGTGGCTTTCAGTAAATGTGTATCCCAATGTTCGAAAGTCCCACCACCCATTGCTCTCAGTGTAGTTTTTAACAGCCTTTCTGTTTAAAAGTGATTTTTTTAAAAGCCAGTTAAAAAGTACAGTTAAAAGTACTGTTTGATTTTCCCAGAGGCTGGTGCATGATAGGGGATGTGATATTACCAGAGTTCAGGTGTCCTCAACATAAGCAGAACATGGAGCTGTTGGAGCTATCCAGAGGAGGGCCACAAGGATGATAAGGGGGATAGAGCACCTCCTGTATGGAGAGAGGCTTAGAAAGTTGGGGCTGTTCATCCTGGAGAAGTGAAGGCTGCGTGGAGACCTCATAGCAGCCTTGCAATATCAGGAGGGGGCCTATAAGGATGATGGAGAGTGGGTCTTCATTAGGTACTGTAGTGATAGGACAAGGGGTAATGGGTTCAAACTGAAACAGGGGAAGTTTAGGTTAGATATAAGGAAGTATTTCTTTACTGTGAGGGTGGTGAGGCACTGGAAAAGGTTGCCCGAGGAAGTTGTGAATGCTCCATCCCTGGCAGTGTTCAAGGCCATGTTGGACAGAGTCGTGGGTTAGTGTTTCACACATGGTTTAGTGTGTGATGTCCCTGCCCCTGCCAGGGGGTTGGAACTAGATGATCTTAAGGTCCTTTCCAACCCTAACTATTCTACAATTCTATGATTCTATGATGCTGCGTTCTTTGGCTCAAGTATCTATGAGGTTATTCTGGAAATGAGTCCCATTTTCTGACTCAATTCTCTCTGGGGTGCCATGTTCCCAAAAACTTGTTTCTTTAGGCCCAGGATAGTGTTCCGGGCAGTGGTGTGGGGCACAGTGTATGGTTCCAGCCAGGTGGTTGCTTCCACCATGGTAAGCACATGGTGCTTGCCTTGGCGGGTTGGTGGGAATGTGATATAATCATTCTGCCAGGCCTCTCCATCTTTGTATTTCAGCCATCGTCCTCCATACCAAAGAGGCTTTAACCATTTAGCTTGCTTAATTGCAGCACATTTTACATTCATGAATCACCTGGGCAATATTGTCCATTTTTAAGTCCACCCCTCAATCATGAGCCCATCTATATGTTGCATCTCTGCCTTGATGGCCTGAGGTGTCATGGGCCTACTGAGCTATAAATAATTCACCCTTATGTTGCCAATCTAAATCCATCTGAGCCACTCCAATCTTAGCAACTTTATCCACCTGTTGGTTGTTCTGGTGTTTCTCAGTGGCCTGACTCTTGGGTACATGAGCATCTATGTGGCGTACCTTCACCACCAGGTTCTGCACCTGAGCAGCGATATCTTGCCACAGTGCAGCAGCCCAGATGGGTTTAGCCCTGTGTTGCCAATTACTGTGCTTCCATTGCTGCAACCACCCCCACAGGGCATTTTCCACCATCCATGAGTCCTGGGTTCAGCTGTAAGAGTTATTTTTCTCCTTCTTAGTAGCTGGTGCAGTGCTGTGGTTTTGACATTAGTTTGAGAATAGATGTTTTCAGTTGTTGCTAAGTAAGGCTTACCCCGAGGAAGGACTTTTCAGTCTCATGCTCTACCAGTAAGGAGGGGCACAAGAAGCCGGTTTAAACCACGACTATGAGTCAGTATAAAGTAACGGCCACTTTTCTTGTTCAGCGACGTCCAATGCCAGCTGGATGGCTTTCACCTCTGCAAACTGCCTCGATTCACCCTCTCCTTCAGCAGCTTCTGCAACTTGTCATCGGGGACTCCATACAGCTGCCTTCCATCCCCGATGCTTTCCCACAATACGGCAGGACCCATCAGTAAACAAGGCGTATTGCTTCTCACTTTCTGGCAGTTCACTATATGGGGCCTCTTCACCATGCATCACCTCCTCCTCTGGTGACATTCCAAAATCTTTGCTTTCTGGCCAGTCCATGATGACTTCTAGAATTCCTGGGAGACTGGGATTTCCTATTCAAGCTCACTGTGTAATTAGTGCAGCCCACTTACTA
>JANHGB010018936.1:0-14973 GCA_026283785.1 Coracopsis vasa | reverse complement strand
CTGATGGACAAGGGTTTAGGAACTTCATCTGCCAGCTCCTTCAGGACCCACACATGGATTTCGTGAGGTCCCATGGACTTGTGCATGTTCAGGTTCTTAAGATGCTCTCAAACCTGATCCTCTCCTACAGTGGGCCTAAGGTCTTCATTCTCACAATCCCTGCATTTGCCTTCCAATACCTGTGCAGTGAATATATGTTACACTGCAACTAGGTATTCTTATGAAAGAAGTTGTTTGCAGACATATGATCTCTTATTTCCTTTCTTCTGCCTACAGTACTTGAGAGAATATTTTTCAAATAAGAAAATTTTGTAATTTTTAGCATCTGTTTAACTGAATCTTTTTAGTTTCTGAATCAGTAAAGTCATTTAAGTCCCTGTGTGTCTTTGAGGGAGAAAATAGCACTCATTTTTAAGTTGCTGGGAATAATTTCATACTTAAAGATATACTGAAGTGTCTTCCTAACTGAGAATCTTGAATTGTATTTCTGTGGAGTAGAACAAAGCTTTAAATTGCTGTCAGGAAAAGTCTGACTTTCTGTCAGATCTGTTACTCATATTACAATTAAATTAAATTCTAACTGATTTAGTTTTTGATCAAACTGGATATTCCATTTAATCCAAATCAATTTTGAAACCACTTTCTTTAGAGCTCTGTGTAAAATGAATTCTTAGGAAGTCTTGCTTTGAAGACCTTGGGCTTTCCTTCAGCATCTTACAGAAATTTAGTTTAGATTTTAATATAACTTTAAACAGCACAATGAGCCACCTAAACCAGGGCCTAAGTAAATCTTTGTAGAGGTAGTTATTGCTCATCTCAGGTAGCATGTTATCTGTACTGGGCACATTCTCAATCATAGTTTAACAGGCTTAAAAAGTGGGATGCAGCTGAGCTCTGCACAGCAGTGTGTGGTGGGTGGGTGAGAGGCAGTGAAAAAGTTGAACCATGGGAGATTCAGGACGGAGATAAAAAGAAGCTTTTTCCCCATGCAGACAGCCAATGGTGGAGCTAGGTCACAGAGAGTTTGCACCATCTCTGACCTGGGAATTTTCATGCCTTGATTAGGTTAATCCTGAGCAGCCCATCTGAGCCCACGTTGAGCCTGCTCTCCCCCCTGGCTGGGCTGGAGAACTCACCAGCTCCTTGCCAGCTCTCAATCCAATCTCCACCCAGTCTCTATTTGTGTTTGGGATTGCCCCAGTCCAGGTACGGGACCTTGGGCTTGGCCTTTCTGAACTTCATGAGGTTTGCATGGGCCCACTCCTCAAGTATGTCAGGGTTCCTCTGGATGGCATCCCTTCCCTCAGGCATATAAGCTGCAGCACTCAGTTCATCTGTATACTTGCTGAGGGTGCATTTGCATTTGGTCCCACTGTCTATGCTGATAATAAAGGTATTGAATCATTCTGATCCCAGTATGGTATCCCCCTGAGATACACCCCTTTTACTGATTGCAACCTGAAGCTCTTGACAACCCTATGGATGTAGCCATTCAAGCCAATTCCTTATTCACCTAACAATCCATCCATCAAACCTGTATCTCCCCAACTTAAAGAAAAGGATGTTGTGAGGGACCATGTCAAAGGCCTTGCGGAAGTCAAGATAGATGACATCAATTGCTCTTTCCTTATCCACCAACACAGTCACTCCATTGTAGAGAGCTATCAGATTAATCAGGCAAAATTTGCCCTTTGTAAAGCCATGTGGTTGTCTCCTCCACTCTGTCTTTCATATGCATTGACATACCTTCCAGAAGTATCTGTTCATGATATTACCAGGCCCAGAAGTGAGACTGACTTTCTCTGACTGTAGTAAACTGTTGGTGTCTGATCATATCTTCTTCTTTTAATACAGCATTCTTCTGATTGTGACCATAAAAAAATCTTTCCTTTCTTTACAGTATCTGCTGTCTTTCCACAATTACTACCTATCTCTAATGGCCTTTCTATTGTAGTGTGTGTATTATTTTGTCAATTCTTCATTTGTTTTCAGCTTAACTTTAAGATCAATGAACTTACTTGTCAATCTGACAGACCATCAGTTCTTTGTGTAATTAATTAAGCCTTTTCTTTTAAACTCAAGCCCAACAGAGCATTCAGCAATTTCTTCCTGAGATGAAAATCCTGTTCTGCAAAAAGAGACAAATGTTTAGCTGTTTTTTTAGGTTGCTTTTGTGTCTGTCCATGCCAGTCTTGTTTACAAGAAAACTAGATTTTCATCTTTGCAAATCCTGATTTTTAAGTTACTCACCTTTTAAATTGAAACACTCCTGTCTAGCACTAACAGATTAAATGGTATATAACAGAAAAAAACATAACTGTTATATATATACATATATACATACATATACATATATACATACATATACATACACATATACAAAAAAACAATGTCTAATATAAATATATATACAGAGAGAGGTTGCTGCTATATTTCTGTACCATTCTGTAAATCAAGTGAGAGAAGTACTGGTATAACGTGGTGAAGGAAAAGGGCACAAATCTTTACACTTGCTTTGCTTTCTGCTTATAGTCATCAATATTAAAATCAAGGAAGGGTATACAAAATTTACATTACTTTGAATAATACTCATAAATTGTCATTCCTTTATCATGAAAGTTACAAGTGAAATTAGCAATTTACTCACCTATAAAATTTTCAGAATTCTTCCAAGCTGGCAGCCATTCTCCGTTTATTCTTGTTTTGATATGTGCTGTGGTGCTTGTCCCTCCTGAACATGCCATTGCAGAAACATTATCATGGAAAGGAGTCAATCATTTTTAAATCTGAAAAAGGTGGGTGGTTTGTGGGATAGGTGGGAAAAATTTAACTGTAGCTCCATAGTTCATGCCAAAACAAGGTTTCATTGATTTCAGTGGTCACTCCACTCCTCTAACTCACTGACTTCAGTCAGTTTTGCTTCACTAAGGATTTTGTGATCACATACTTCATTTGGACGAAATGGATCCATTTTTCAAATTGTCACTGTGTGCTTGGGAAGGTCAAAGCTGTATTTTGTGCAAGCTAAACTAAAAAAGACTTGAGCTGTGAGGAAGAAAGTGAAGATGAGAACAAGAAAGACAGAAGATGAGAAGTGAGGCAGAAAGGGTGTGACAACACTTCATTTTCCCTTTGAGTTCTTAGGAAGATGTTATCAGTGATCTACTTACTTTGTTTCCATGTGTATACTACTCCCCGATATTTAATGTTTTGGAGACGGTAGAGAAAGATAACGGTTTTATTTTGCTGCTTCACGAATTCTACTAATTTATTTTTTTTTTATGATTAAACATTGTCTTCACCCATCTTAGACCTGAAAGTGTGACCCACAAAGCTCCAAAATTTTTACCCTTGTCTCAGAAGAGTTCTTTGACACCTACATTTCTGTTAGCGGTTACCAAGTATAGCAGCCAGACAATGACAAGACTTCCACAGCTCCATGCCACCAGGTTGAGAGCGAAAACTGATGAGGTGGGGCATGCAGTTCCAGTATCACATACACAAGCCCATATATACAGTATGTATATATGCACATAAACGCAGCAGGCCACAGAGATCTACACATCCAGAAACCCCAGCATTATCAAGAGACCTGTGTAAGTCTTCACCTAAAAGTGAGGATTTACAACCTCATGCTTGCTACCGGTACTGAGCCCCTCAAACAGATATGTGCGTGCACAGGCACAAACATGAAGCCCCTGGCAGCAGGGCTTAGGCACAGCGTCTGTCCAGTAACTTCCTCTTGATCCTCCTATCTCTCTCTCACACACACACATGTACACACACCCACCACATCCCCACACCAACAGGTCTTTCAGCTGACCTTCATCCCCATGGTCCTTCTGGTGTTAGGCTTGTACTGCTGGGAGCCAATCCCTCCAGGTACCTCATCCTCAGAGGCACCCACAGCCTGGTACTGGGCCACTTGCCTCTCTCCCTGTCTGGTCGGGCTGCATATTCACTGGTTATCACACACTGCCTCAAACCACGCTTATGCCCACCTTTCCTGCTTCTGATTCCTCCCCTACACATCCCACAATAAGCCTCATGCCACCTCTTGCACCCCATGAAGTGTCTTGCACACCCAGATGATGACCACTCACTTTGTGATGAGACCCAGAGAGCCCACACAGTGATGGGTATCCCCAAGCCCCAAGAGAGAGGCTCCCTTGGACTCTCTGGGGAGGGACCACGTGGGCTCTGGGGGTTCTGGCTGCTATATTGACACACACCACCCCCACCATGGTGCCTCTGGAGTCTGGTGCCTTTATGGGAGTGGTGGCATTGCATGACTCGCCATTGTTCTTCTCTGGCCTTCTGTGCTTCTTGTATGGAATGAGGTTTAGGGGTTTTATCACATAACCTAGAAATCTCTATTTAATACCTTATGTTAAGAGTCAGAGATGTTGAGGATAAAAAGGACCTTGTTTAAATTCCTAAGAGGGAAACATCTCTGCTGACCAATGTTTTGCACTACTTGAATTTAGTCATGGACACTGGGATCATATATGATGAGGCTTTCATCACATCTTTTAAGAAATCATTTTGCTTTCTATTAATTTTAATTTCTCCATTATTTTATTAATATAATTTAACTTTTTGTGTGTGCATGTTTAATATCATGGTCAATGTCATTTTCTTGCATCATCCGCAAAAAAAAACCTAACTCTCATAATATCTTTTATTTTTTAGGGATTCTTCTTGGCCTATGAATCTAAAAGGTGACCCACTTTCTGTATTTGAGCAGCAAAGAAAGCAGACTTCCTTTATAAAACTACTTTGCAGCCACTAGATGTAATGCTTTGCTTCAAAAGAAAGTCTGAAAATTTTTCCAGGCTCCGAAAGACTTACCATGTCTCATCAAAGGCAGGATTTGTATCTGTGAATATCCACTACCAAAAAGAAAGGCATTTGGAGAAGTTACTCATCTGGATGCCTTCTATAACCATCACAAAAGGATAAATATATCGCAACATGTTTGATCCCCTTTGCAATCATAAGTGTAAATAAAATTGCTTTCTGAAGAGGTGTCACAGTCAATTGACTATTGGGGTCCCCATCTGAGACCACTAAGGGCAGCAAAATCCATCCCATTCCTATGTACCACCAACAAACATTCTCATTTCACTTTTTCAGTTAATCAGTTTTCCTCCTTGAATTTAGGGACATTTTTTTTTTTACTTCCTGGCTTAGCTGTAATATTCAGCCATCTTTCTTTCTTCCTTCTCACTAACACTGAATCTGGTATCTCAGTTCCAGGAGAAAAATAAAATCACCAGCCTCTCCAGAGCATCACCAGCCTCTACTAGGGCATGCAAAGGCAAAAGTTACAGTGTCTCTCCTTTCCCACACCTCCCAATTACCTGCCTTGGTTCAGTTGAAAAAGAAGAGAATAAGCCCTGGAAAGCTTTTTCTGCTGCTGCCTTCCTGTTTGTACACCTGGCACCTCTGTACTGTTCTACATCCATCCAGTTTAACAGAGTCCATGCAGCTCCTCCATGCTTCCTGAGGGATGCAAGCAACTTTGAAGCCTAGTCTCATCTTATCAAAACCACTTAGAACTTTATTTATATCTCTATATAAAAAATGTTTATATGGCACATACATACACATATGACAGTACAGGTTGAAACACACAATACCTGTAACTAGCGAGATCCAGATCCTTACAACCCATTTGTCTTGCAATGCCTTCCTCTGTACACTATACCCTAGTAAGACATGGTGTGGAAAATGTTTTGCTATGACCAAAAATCCTTCTAAGTCTATGGTCCAAGGAAACCTTATTTAGGTATTTAGCATATTTCTCTACCCGCCTGACACAGACATTCTGAATTACAGAACAGTTACTCAAAATCATATACTACATTTACGGTCCTTCTGCTTTGCCATGTATGAAGTCTGAATGCACTTTGCCCACTTAAAAATAATTTTTATAGGTCCCTGCAAGATTCTAGTAGAGAGCTTCTGATTGCCTCACACAGCAAAAGCAGAAGGGATTTGAATACTTAAACATTATAGCTTTCCCTGTATTTAGCACTTCTGTGCAGCAGATCTGTAAGTGCTTTAAGAGTCACCAATTTGCACACATGGAAAAACTGCAGTTCTGAGGTGTACAGTGACATTTTCTATCATGACCTTGGCACCCTCTACTTGTTCGCCCTCTCTTCTCTGTGATGTAAGCAAATAGAAAGATTGGAAACCCAGACAGTGGAAATATATTAACTGAGTTTTAGCAATTTCATTCCAAATATTTTGGTATGTCTAATGAAGCTAAGTTCATTGTGTTTCAGCTGCTTGACATATTTCTCAGCTAATTTAACATTTATAAACACACACAGAAATGAATTTTACGTGCTGTATTTGCGTGTGAAATCCTGGCTGCACTGTAAGCTTGGTTTGCTTAAGAAAACCAAATTCTCATTAGCAGAGGATAAAAGTATGGGCAAAAACACTGCCTGTAAATAAAATTTAAGAATGAAAAAAAACCCATGCAAACACCCACACACAAATAAACAGTGAAGCTGAACTTTCTGGTGGGAAAAATGTGCAACATTTTTGTGAAAAAAAAAATATTTTGCAAATTACTTTATTTAAGCACTTTTAAGCACTTATATTACATTCGGAATCATTATACAGATAAGTAAGCAACATCATAAAAGAAAGGTAGGTCTTCTTTGTGCAGATAAAAAGGGAACAAGCACATATTAATTCCTGTTAGAAAATGCAGAGGTTATTTAGTAGCTATATGGAAAGGGAGGAGACATTAATTTAAGCATAGATTTTTTTTTTGTAGGTTCTGCTGTAGTACTGGTTTTCCAAGGTAAGTACATTTTCAGAGAGACACCTTTTAAAAGAATCTCTTAATATGAATAAAAATGTAAGAGCTCCTACCTTTCTTCTGGCTGACATGGTTCGTGATGGCTGAAGGAGTATCATATAATTGGAGAAAACTTGTTCGAAATAAAGCACTCATGGTTCATAGACTTCCTGGTCAGCTGTCATATTTAGAAAGAGATTTTAGTGTTTTTTAAGAAAGTTAAAAACGGTAACTTTGAGTTCCTACATTGGTAAATCTTACAAAAGTAGTGAGACAAAAATATTCTAAAATGAGAAGAAAGGTAAATAACTCTTACAGAGAAGATTTACCATGTAATTTGTTTATCCTAGCACACAAGATAGTATGGGGTGCAAAATCAGTAACAGTATAAGTGGCACATAAAGAAAAAGAACATATTTGCCACATCCTTTATGGGCAGCAACAGCAATATGCTGGTTTGCTGGGTGTAATTGATGTCTTCTACATCATTTTCAGAAAGTGTAGCATAAGAATAAATCTCTGAGGCTTCCTTTTAAGAACCTGTACATTTTTTTTAGCAACATATTTTTGGGTGAGTGTCTCTGAAACATGAAATAATATGTAGTATATTTAGCTTCTGCAATACAGCCTGTAAAATTAATATTTTTTTCTTTTTCTCCTTAGCACAATATGATACCAGTAAGATACAGGGCTTCCTATAGTTGTAATAATACAAAGTGACAGTCCTATTATAGACAAATGCTATGCATGCCATACAACAAAACTTGTGAACGTGTCAGCACCAGCACAAAATGAAATTGTGACTCACCCAGTGAAAATTACCCTACTCTTAATAAATGAGAATTCTTACAAACTACCTGGACTAAAGTAGAAAGAGTCCAGGCTGCAAGGATTTATGCAATCTGTTAGGACATTAGGAGGACATCAATACTGTTGCTCCTGGAGCATGCGCTAGCACAGTGATACTGGGATGCCTGATTCATCCGTCCCAGGTGTTTCTCTGCTGGCAAGTGAGGCACTACTCATGTCTCCAGTCCTCCTGTCCAAGGAAGCAGGTTCAACACATGTGGTGTAGTCAAAAACAGGTTTGGTTTATTGTTCTGCTCAAGGTTGTGCTGAGGAAGAAGTACCCTTGTCAGCCCTGATTACAGCACCTGCGTACCTTTGCATAACTTTTCCTGTTTCCTGATTTCACCTTTCTCTACTCTTGTCCCTCCTTTTGCCACCTCTGTCCTCTCATAACTATAATTACTTCTTCCACTTTGGTCTCAGTTTTGCCACATCTGTACCCAAATTTTGTGGCTTTGATACCATTACCTAGGTGTTCATGGTTTTATATGTTGTCTCTGGTTTGGTTATCTAGATAGTGCTGGCTTTGCATGACTGTATTCCCAATAAGTCCCTCATCATCCCCTCCAAATATCTATGAAATACAACCATTTCTTAAGTAGCTCTCCCTTAAACATCTGTGAAATCCATCCCCCCTTCGCAATGTTATCTATAACCTTTGTTGGGTTCATGCTTTGTTATCGGTCACATCCAACAATTCCAGCTATGTCACATCTAATAGTTTCCCACATTCCTTGCAGTTATCTATCTTCACCTGGGGAGAGGCCCCCATCACCTGCCCACAGCCCTGACATAATCAAGGTGTCCCTTGGCCTGCATGCAGGTACCAGGTGTTTGTTGAATGGATCAGCAGAACAAGAAAGAAAATAAACTAGTTGTACATGAGGGAAGACTGGAGAAATTTAAGTGTGGGGCATCTATCTAGTGTTTTGTCATGTACAAGTCCACAGCCCAAGGGAAGAAAACTTAATTTTTCTTACAGATTTTGAAAGCAGAATTAATGTCATTTAACATGAATTATCTAAAATTTGTCTAATACAGGCATCTGCATTTTCTTCTCAAGTCAACACAAAAAAAAAAAATTAACAAAGGAAGTTAAAAGCAGTTTCTCCCTGACTGATCAGGAATCATTTTTTTCTCTGCAAGTTGCAGGTGTCCTCTCTAAAGCAATGTTGCCTCTTGTGCCAATTCCATCAGCTGGTTTTCTACTTCTCTTCTTTCTTTTTTTTCTTCTTTTTACCCCCATGGGAAAACAGTAGATGACCTTCATGAGAGACAGAACTGGAACCAATATCTGGGGCATTAGTCTGCATTCCTTGCTCCAGCACTGGGGACAAAGAGAACTGGGGAGGAAGTGGTGGTTGTTTACTAGCTTTGATTGACAGAGCTATTGCCTTCTTGTAGCTTTGCAGGTGAGGTCATCATGCTGAGTGTAATTTTTGAGACAGATGGTGGAACTGGGACAAACAACAAAGAACAGATGGCCAATGAGAAGTACCAGAATAAAAACATGTGGTTTGGAGCTGGACAGCCTGCTCCTTTCACATCAAACAGTGTAAGTGTTAATCTGTTCAATTCTAAATTTAGGTTTTCTATTAATGTCTTATAACCACTACAGTTAGTACCATTTAGACATTTTATTTCAGCATTTTGTCTTCTGAGGTAGATATTCTAACTCACTAAGGGGAAACTAAAATAATTTTGTCTTTTTTTACATTTAGACACTAGTTGAAAGTAGGGAAAACCACTTTTAAGGCAAGTATTTTGTTTTTTTTTATTTTTTTTTAACTAGGAATAATAAAGAAACCTTAAAATATTTTTTGAAATACTTTTCACTGGTTTCCACTCCTCCCACTTGTTCTGCTATATAACACTGGTATCATAGCTGTAAGGTGAAGAGTCACTTGTATATTAAAGTCATCTTCGTCCACTTCTGAGATAATAAGCATTAAGGGCCATATCTCGAATTCAGCCTTATTTATTTCAGATTAGTAATAACACCATATAGAGAATAGAGTCAGAATACAAACAGTGGAATGACTGTGTCATTGGGGTACAAATTTAGAAGGTACTTTTTTGTTGATGTGTGCCAGTATGCTTAGCATTAAAACAATATAGGATGGAAAAAAAATATGCATGGACCAAAATGAAAGCTCTATTGCAAAAGAATGCATTAAGCAATTCTTTTACTCCTGGAAATACAAATCCAGTAAAGTCATATGAATTTTCAGAAGTTGAATTCATATATGCAGTAGTGATTTCACAGCTATTCTGGTTACAGGAATTTGATAGAAATAAGCAATGGGGTTTTGAGGGGTTTGGGGTTTGGTTTTTTTTTTGTTGTTGTTTTCTTTTTTTTAACCTGAGAGAGCAATCTTTGAGGATCTATAGTGGAATAAGCTGCAGAAGAGCAATAATATGTTTTTCAAAGTTCTCAGAGCTCTGTATTCTTATAAAACAAACAAAATGACCTCAATTTTTTATCTTATTTACACTGTTACCAGCAGAACTTTATCTGTTTCAGAGGATTCATTGGTGCGTAGTAACAGATTACATGACCAGAATCAGCAATGATGTATTTAAATGGCACAACCAACCTCCGATTAATCATTTTAATGAAATAACCAAAGGTTTTTCATTCAAAACGGAATAAGTTGAAGAGAACTGGAGAGATAATTAACAAAACTTAACATAGCTAATTTTAGTGAAACTCAGCCCAAAGTGAAGCAACCTAATTGACAGTACCAAAGTTAATATTGTTTCAAATAAGGACAAGAAAAGACACAACTACTTTCTCACTATGCACTTCTACATACGTAATCAAAAATTACAGCTTGGTTGCTGGAAACAATCTGTGTTCTGAGTGCCAGGACACCTGAAGAGTATTGGTTTTGGGGCTTTTCAATTTAGGTTCAGCAAATACTGATCCTCTTCTGCAAACTGGTAATAATGTGATCTCTCTTTGCATTCTGAAAAATCTCAACACCTCAATCATCTTGTTAATATAAATCATATGCCATTTTCTTCTGAGCTTGATGGAAATAGACTTTTCCACTGGTCCACCAAATTAATCATTTTAACAATTCATATATCTTTTCAATCTATATGCATAGATTGACATAAGATTATTACATATATTTTGTTTTTAACATTGCCATCAGTGTATTTTAACTATTGCCACACAGTTTAGTATATAACTGGAAAGCCCTTACCTATTTATCTAAAGTTAAGAACACATATATGGGTATGTGTACATGTATGTGTATATGAGTGTCATACTACCATTTCATTTTTAAAAGATGCAGATGACACAATAACAGGGAGCTGTTATTAACAGTTGTGTGAATTTCTCACAAATAAACATATACACAAATAATCTATTCTGATGTCAAGATTAACTGTAACTATACAAGTAAACCTGTTCACAGATTATGTTTTATTGAGGAGTCTGAATAAATACTTATTCCTACCAACCCTAATTATGAGGTAGGTAAATATTATCATTATTTTGCACATGACAGAGCTGAGAAGATAAATAGTTTCTTCAAGGTTATTCTGAAAGAAAATAGCCTCAATTAAACCCTTACTTGAATTTACTGTAGACTCAGCTGTTACACCATGCTATCTAGATTGAGTTTGATGTGATTATTTCTCCTAGAAAATTCTTCTGTAGATCAGCAGGTAGCTTTTAAACATAAGAAGAAAGGTTTGTTATCTTCAGGTTATCAGACTACAAAGATGACTCAGCTATTGAAAATTTAGCTGAAGAAGTAACTGTTAACTCTTGTCCTGCCCTTAGACCACATATATGTAATTTTATTTTCTTTGCTAAACAACCTTGTAGAATCATAGAATTAACTAGGTCGGAAAAGACCTTTAAGATCAAGTCCAACCATTACCCCAGGACTGCCAAGGCATCACTAAACCATGTCACTGAGGGCCTTATCTACACGCTTTTTGAACACTTCCAGGATGGTGATTCCACCCCTTCCCTGCGAAGCCTGTTCCAATGCCTGACCACTTTCTCAGTGAAGAATTTTTTCCTAGTATCCAATCTAACTACCCCTCCCCCGGTGCACCTTGAGGCTGTTATCTCTTGTCCTGTCGCTTATTACTTGGGAGAAGAGACCAACTCGAACCTCATTACAGCCTCCTTTCAGGTAGTGTAGAGAGCTATAAGGTCCCCCTAAGCCTTCTATTCTCCAGACTAAACAACCCCATTTACCTCAGCTGTTCCTGATTAGATTTGTTCTCCAGATCCTTCATCAGCTTTGTTTCCCTTCTCTGGACCTGCTCCATCACTTCAATGTCTTTCTTGTAGTGAGGGGACCAGAACTAAACACAGTATTCTAGGTGTGGTCTCACCAGTGTCAAGTACAAGGGGGATGATCACTGCCCTGCTCCTGCTGGCTGTGCTATTTCTGATACAAGCCAGGATGCCATTGGCTTTCTTGGCTGCCTGGGCACAAGCTGACTCATGTTCAGTCTAGATAGTGTTAACCCTGCTGACACTTCTGTCTTCCCTGCTATGTCACTATGCATCAGTCTAAATCCAAAACTTTCTCATGAGAGCTTGCCACTCAGACAGTATTTGTGAAATGAACTTCATCTGCACTCAGTATCCATTTGAAACATCATTCCATGGCTGAGGACATCTCAATAACATCACAGAAAAAACTCTTAATATCTTTTAAGCAATAGTTCATCTTCAGGATGTATCCATTCAGATCTGATTTTTATCTTCAGCTAGGAAGACAGGGATGAGTGCCCTCATCTCTTTCAGATCATCCCAAGAACTTCTCTCAGAGCTGTAGGAGTCATTCATGCAAAGTGCAACCAAAGGAGTTGTTGGCCCTTGGCAACCATTGTGCAATGTCTTATGCCTGGCTCTTGGACGACCACACTTTGTGTGGACTGCTGGGGCTAGTTGGCAGATATATCATTCCTCTCAGGAAGAGCAGTCGACTATTTCCAACACCCTTGGCTTCTCTCTGACATGCACTGGTGTGCATGAACATCCCAGCCTTTGAAGAATGCGGTCCTGCAGCCTCTATCATCAGGCTCAGCTCTCTACTGCGTGCAGTGAGGAAAATCTGATTTGTGATTGTAATGGGCTGCCAGCTGGGAAGGACAACTGCCCGCCTCCACACTGGTACTGTAGCTTCTACCTCTGTCATATGGTACCATTTTCCTTCCTTATTTATGGAGGCCTACATGTCAGTGAAACTCATTTGTTTCCAGGTGCTTTTCCTTGCAGGCATTTTTTCCTGTAGATTTTCCACTTGCTTCTTGAATTCAGGAAAGTACCTCTCTCATGTTGGCCTCTAACAGATTTTCACTGCTGGGGATGCATTTCCTTCAACTAAAGGCAAGGACTTGACCAAAACCATCTAGACTCAAAGTTCCTGTCTGGGAAGAGACCACACACATGACAGAAAATGCAAAACTAACAGTGAAATTGAGAAAATTTCATGTTTTAGGGGTTGTGGTTCTACCTTCCTTAGCTCATGCAAACCTTTTTTTAAGGCAAGTTCTCTTGCCTTAACTCCCCCACTGCACTAGCTCATTTGCTGTACTTCACTAGTGCACACCTTTCAGTAAGATGTTTCATTTTAAGCCTATTTTCACTTAGGTCATTCTGCTCCCTTGTTGGTTAAAACAGAGATGTGTGTAATAACTCAGCCTCACTCATTTACTCCTTCTTACATTACTCTCATGGGTAAGAACACAAAAAATAAAGACAAAGTGAGAAAGAGGTTTTGGTCTCTTGAGAGGACCTGTTGATAAAAGCTACAAAATGAGGACTGAGAAAAAAAATGTTACCATATGTGCTGATAGAGCACAAGAAAGATTTATTGGGAGCTAGCTACATGAATTGAATAAGAGGGTTTTTGTCTGGACTGACGACTAATTGACATGAATCAGATTACGAGATAGTTGCCTCAAAACCTCTACAACAAGAACTGCGAACAGAAATGCCATTAGAGGAAAGCGGTGCAGACAGTCAGCACAAAAAACATTAAAAAAAAGAGAAATATCATGTGTTATTTTGTGTCTGACGGCTTTTTAAAAGCCAACATGGGTCTGTCTGAGTGGAATCCAGTCCAAAAATGCAGCGAACAAGTTTGTCACAGGAAAACATGAGAGGTATTTGCATCTGTTGTATAACCATGGCTGACCAAATTCCTCCCTACACTCAGTGAGCTGCATTTACAGAAAGTAGCAGAGTTTTTTAACCTACTAAAACCAGAGTCATGTGGGGGCACTGTGATAATGTGTGTGAGTATGGGGACACACTGCTCTTCCCCACTGCAGCACACAGGCTGCAGAGCACACAGTGGCTCCATGGAGGGGCAAAAGCAGCCTTTGCTCCACCTCTAATTCTGAAGGGAAAAATCCTCGCATCTGAAAACAAACGCATATTGAACATCCATATCTTCATATTGTAATAGCATAAAATAGCAGAACTTAGAAGTAAACCCTACTTCTTAGGTCACTCAATAGTATAGTATATATCAAAAATGGATGCTTTGCTTAAAACAAATAGAATAGGTTTTGTGTTAGGGTTATTGTTTGGTTTGGTATATTTTATATATTTCATAAAGCCTGACATGAATTTTAAATGTCTTTAAATTCTTTAAAAATAATTTTTTCATCTCAGTGTTCAAATGTGCTCCGCTTTTTAGTATTTCATGGGAACTGATTTTATGAGCTCAAAAAGAAGTGTAAAATTCAGCTTCATTGGAATGACTGTTATACACAGACCACTATAGTTTACAAGCAGCAAGTTGCTCAAGCACTAAAGTAATGCTAAAGGTATCAATTGGCTTAGGTATGTATTAAAACATGGACCTGAAGTATGTCTATAAGATAAACCATACCATCACTCACTAACTCACTCACTCACTCACTCACCTACACACTTTTCTTCAGCATTTTCAGATATCTTTCAGAAATATTTTAGGCTTCCCCTGTTTAAGAAACAAATAAGAAAGCAGAACACCTTGAAACCACAGATGATATTTTCTTTTTATTAAGGTGACATCTGAAAGACTCAACTCAGTAAACCACATAACACAAAATCTGTCTTTATCTCCCTTTCTGCCCTGTTCCATGCCTATTCTCTCCAGTGAGACTGGAAGAAATTTGCAGCTGGAATCTCCTTTCTACAGAATCAGTGGGATTCACCACTTGCTTTGGTAGGGCCAGAATATTTTTCAGACTGAAGAGCTTGAGTTTTCTCTCCAGAAAGCTTAATTACCCAAACTTGGAAAAGAAAACAAACCAAACCCCACCAAACACCC
>JANHGB010018935.1:0-17223 GCA_026283785.1 Coracopsis vasa | reverse complement strand
ACAGTCCCTAATGAAGAGTCCCTCCCCAGCATCCTTATAGCCCCCCTTCAGATACTGGAAGGCTGCTATGAGGTCTTTGGAAAAGCCTGTTTAATTCTTTTTTGCACAGAACTGTCAGAATGTCCCACAGCAGCAAAGTGTTTCTCTGCAAGCCTGTCTTTACTTATAAGAGTTGCTGTCTTGGCCTGCCACTACCTAATTTGCTCTAAATCATCAGTTTCTACTCAAGTGCTGGGAAGGCCTGGTCTTCTGCCACAAGTCTTTTGTTTAAACAAAGGCTCATATTAAAGTTACCACAGGATGGGAACCAAGGGCAGATGCAAGACCAAAGTCTTGGAAAAAGACACTTGGACATAAAGAAAGAGCAATGTATTTGTCTTGTTTTCCCTTTTACCATCTAATTGCAGGTTTATGTTCCCCTGAATCTCTGGGAAACATTAGGGGAAATATGGGCTGGCCCATGAAATGCCTTCTGAAAGCACACTCCTCTTTTTCCTAGCAGACCAAGTATCTCCTCTGAAGGTTCTGGCCCTGGGCTTTACACAGTTCTAATTAAAACTTTATGGTTTTATATTGTGCTGACTTCCTCAGCAAATACTTATTAAAATAGGAATGTCATTTTCACTACAAATGGGAATTTGCTTTTTGATTTTTACCCTAAGCATGGAAACCAAAATCCATAAAAGATTATCTAATTTCGGCAAGTTTTAAGTTGTACAATTGAGTTTTGTAAGTTGTGTAGTTAATTAAGATGCATAAATCACTAGGGGGTTTTTTAATGTTTCTTGTTTGGGCCAGCAGCAAATCACAAGATACTTGATGACAGGTTGCATGTGCAAAATCACGGCAGGAGACTTCTGATGAGATAACTCGCTAATTTATTGTATGTTACTACCTAGCGTCTGGGCAGCCTTTGGGAGCTGCTGTCATAGACCAGCAATACAATGGCAGCTCCAGCCAAGAAGCCCCCGGCCCACAGCCGTGGTACTGCTCCTGCACAGGAGAGATCTCTTGACCTCCCTGAGCACCCACCCGGTGTAGCACATCATCACAGTGGGCACAGTGGGCATAGAAGAGGCTGCAGAACCACTTCTCCTACCAGCAATAAGAAAACAGGGAGGGCCAGCGGGTGCTAATGCTGATTGCTGGATCTGGAGAGCCAAAATCAGTGGAATTTATCAGTTCATGTGCAAGGTGAATTCTGCCCAGAGGGTAGGATTATGCATGAGCCATCATGATGTTCAGCTTTGCCCCTTGAATGTGGTAACGTTCAGCTACCATGGAGTATAATTAAACTATGGATTTACAGTGTATTAACTACCTCGGTGTGGCAATTATGCATGTGCTTACTCTTGCTCCATGCTAAATGTTAAATAAATCCCCCATTCTAACTAAGAGCAAGCTTTGCTTTACCGTCAGATGGGCATATATACAAGACTTGTTACCCCAGAGTACCTAACGCCTCCTAAATCCATGTCCTAGCCTTCCCCACCAGCTCCTTGTATGCTGGGGAGTTGACTCTATTAGGAAACTCCTTAGAGACAAGAACACTAATGCCTCCATTGCAGTGTTGAAATTTTAAATATTCATTTGTTGATTTTGCTTAGGAAGCCAGAACTGATGTGATAAGTGATACCAAATGTGTCTAAATAAGCTATGATTGCGCTGAGCAATCTATCAGGTTCAGATTAATAAATGACTACATAAAGAGCTGGCCTTAACAATGTTTCCTCTGCAGAAATGACCCAAAGCATTTGGGTCCTGAGGAGCACTGACAAGACTTGTTTGGCATGGATGGCTGATACATACAGATTTTATAGCATAGAGGTTGCTATACCTGAATGCAAACTGAGGACTTTATGGTATCATCTCCATTTTCTTCCCCCGGAATATTAATCAAGCAGCAAATGTATGAACAAGGTAACACTGATTCTGTTAGCAGGCTGGCAAGCAGCTAGGCGACTTTCTCTGTGCACTAGGTAATGTGTATGAGCAGGCCCAATTATCCCTTACTCCTGTGGATTGGTAATATTTGGCAGAACTGTTATTCCGATGATACACTACCTCCAAGTGTTTCTGTTAAAATATCTTCCTCTTGATACTCCCTTAATTGCCTTCTGAAATGTTACCGTGTACCTGCCCTTGCGATATTAAATCTTTTTCTTTTAATGAGAGCATTCAAAGACGAAAGGTTTACAAATTAAATGGAGTCAACTCGCCTCCACATTAGCCTGGACCATTTATTTTACAGTCACTAGGGCTGTTCCTTCTGTCTTGCCAGGTGTGAGTCCTGCTGGGCAGGCAGGATGGGATCGCTTGTCTTCAGCAAGTCGGAGGCAGCAAACATCCTCCCTGTCAAGTGCACTTCATCACAGCAAACCTGGTTGGCTGAAGCCTGTACTTCAGTGGCATAATGGAACCACTAACCCCAGCCCATAGAAATCCCCATGGAATTTAATATAAACTGCTTTATTCAGACACAACTGGCACAGGACATCTTTCATAATCTAAATTATTCGCATTATTTGTTTATCAAGGTCAGGCAGAGGGTTTGGACAGCTCGTTACTTGGGCACATGTCAGGAGAAAAAAGTAACTAAAACCACAGTTGTGAAATATTTTCTCAAGTAGTCCTCTTCTCTATCTCCTGCAAAAATGTTGGGGTGAAACCACCTGACACGCGTACAGAAGAGAGGATATACAAGACTGAAAGAGAGAGGACAGTAAGTTCATACAAAATATACAATTCAAATGTACTTGCCAATTTTGGATCAGTGGACAAAAGCACTGAAGTAGAGGGATTTTCTCCCCTTTTCTTTGAGTCCAGTGCTGTGGAGCGGGCTCGTTCTCTCAGCACCAGCTCTCCTTTACTGTCAAAACTGTCCTGATCACTAAGAATCTTGCAGTAAGAAGGATTTTCAAGCCAGTAAGTCTGATACCTTTCTACACCAGAGAGCCAGCCGAGGACCTGTGATATGAATTGTACTGAGCTGTAAGGTGCTGTTCAGTATTTACTTGCTGCCTGGCGGGAGCCTGACAGGTCTGCTCAAGCAGAGGCTGAATGGCCAAAGCTCTGTGCATGTGGTAAGTACAGGTAACAGCATTTCTATGCAGTACATAACAAGCACTTCTAATTAGCTCATGCTAGTGTCTCCCACCCTCCCCCTCTTCCCAGGAGACTTTAATAGTGTCGACAGGAGCTACCTTCAGTACACACATTGAAACGTCGCCATTAACTTCAGAATAGCCTTTGATCACAGTCATGGGCTGAGATGGAAACGGAAGATTCAGAAAGGAGCCACTTTCTATTCCCTTTGATAATCCAAAAGCCGACATTTCATACATGATTTAACCAGTCTTGAATAGACTCATAAATGTCCAGTTTTGTTGGTTAATGTTCCCTCAGAATCCATTACTAATATCATTAGGGGTGATAAAGTATTATAATCCATGAAATTGATTATGAGCGATTTTAGCATGTAGTACAAGTATTTGTAACAATCTCAGCCATTATCCTGGCAACTAGCATCCATAACAGGCTTCCTAAATGAACTTTAAGAACAATTAACCAGTTAATACCTTAATTGCATATTACATTAATTATGCATTCATCCAGCGACAGCAATTAAAATTCAAGCCTTGCCTGAAGGTAGACTTAAGAATCCACAAATACATTTTTAACAGCTTAAAGCTAAAATCACCTTTTGTGTAACTTCTTATTAAGAGTTAATCACAATATTGGACTTGCAAGTGACTTGCAGTCATTTATCTGAATTTCTTTTCATACATACCCATTTTTTGTTATTAGCCATGTGTTATCATTCAATGTGCTTACACATCTTTGCACGTGTTGTACAATTTTGTCTATCAAGAGGTTTATAATCAGTTCGTCAGGAAGAAATTTGAATTTTTAAATTGCAACATTAAATCCAAACCTATCACAACTGCAGATGAGAAAAGCAGAGAAAATAAATATGCTTCCACAAAGCTTGTGTAATAGGATCTGAATTAGTCTCAGTGATGGACAGGGAGTAGAAATTCTTCTTTTACTAAACCCTGTGCAAAGAGACACCCTCCTAGCAGTAAGCAGCAATGTTTATTCTTTCACTGTCATTAAGTCATATGTAGCTAAAAACATTCGTCCCTCACTCACAGCTTTGATAAATAACATATTAATATTGCACAGAAAGAACTCAGAACAGTTTTCCATATACCCATAGCGTGTGCTTTGTGTTTATGCTAATTTGTTTTATGGATTTAGAGTGCTCCTGGTGGTACTGCGATGAAATCAGTGCAGTTACTGTAATTGGATTTACCTTGCCGGAGGAAAGGTCAGTGTTCAAAGGAGAAGGAATTACTTTACCTTTCCCTTCATCAGCCAGCCCCCTCTCCAGTGTGTACACATGAAGCTCCAATTCCCATCTCCTTTGTTGACTAACAATTTTACTGCATTCTGTCTGAGGAAAATAACCCAAACCAGAGTAACCTTCAGCTGAAAGCATTTTCAAGCTGCATTTAGAAATCACTTTACTCATTTCTGAAGTGCAATCACCCCAAGTGAGGTGAAATGGCTTTTCTAATAGGAAGCAGTGACAGCCAATTTCAAAGCGAGTTTTCAGGAAGAATGGAGAGAAGTCAGGCTGTAATTATACCTGGTGAAAATTACCTGGGATTGAAGGCTAATAGGGCACCTCTTTTTAAGTCTCAAGGGAATGCTTAAAGGACGGAAGGTAGCAGAGAATGCCCATCATGGGATGGGAGTGGATGATGTGGAACATCAAGATCAGCTCTGCTGAAGGGCCAGGAATGATGGCTGTGGGCAGTTACAATGCAGGCACTGAGGCAAGGTAACTGCAGCTGGGGGTTGGGGTGCTTTTAGGCCCAAGCCCATCTGTGTGTGGCCCCATGAGTCCCTACTTGACCACAGCAGCCCAAGCCAGTGCTTACTCAGGCATTTCAGTGTGTCCATACAGTCTTGTGCTCTGCAGTATCTGAGTAAGTACATTTACAGATAGTGAGGGACCCCAGCAGTTCCCAGGGAAGTCAAACAGCTTTTTCGTGGCAGAATTTGTTGAATCAGTCAAAAGTTAAACTCTGTTTTTGGAGAATAATGACTTTGCATAAACCAATTTACACCAATGTGCCAGGAGAGCGGTTTCACAACTGGCATATGTGGCTCCAGGTAAGGTAACCGAGCACAGCCGGCAGCTCAGCCCACCTGCAGGATGCATCCACAGCGTGCAGCAAACACACTGGTTACTGCATGAGCCAGTCTTTCCCTCAGGTGTCTGTGTCTCTGGCTGCAAGAGGGATTAAACATTTTTCACTTGTATATTTTCTGATGGGCAAGGTCAGTCTCTGAAATGATGGGTATTGGATTGTATCCGCCTGAACGTAAGTGTAAGTGACCCATGAAATTAAAGAACATTTTCTGGCATTCATTCAGGACAGCTCAAGTTTCCCAATGATTGATCACCCTGGAAAGTCCTAGCAACAGCAAAAAGATATTCATCTTTAGGTGGAAGAAATACCTGAAGTAAAAGTACATGAGCAGGAAAAGCCTAACTTGGGTCCAATGAAACAGAAAACTGGTGGTGGTTTGGGATCGGTTGTTAGATTTTTTTCACATCAGAGAACAAAATACAAAACAAGGAATGAAAAATAATTCTATAGCTGCGCTATATCTTAAAATATTTAAGGAACTGATGTAGTGTATATATATAGTATAGCATCAGTGATTAGGGGAGCTTATAGGGAGCACTGGACAACAGCACTGCAGGATCTGGCTGCTGCCTAGGCCTTGGCAAGGATTTCAGTCATCCATATCTCTGTGAGAAGGGGCCAGCCTGTGAGGAATCACCTCTTTCCACGGCTGTGGTCACACAGGAGCTCCTCTGATACTTCCCCTTTAGTACAGAGTCCAAGACTTTTTACTGTGAAGTCTTGGAGCCATACAGGTCTGCTACCCTCTGAATCTGAAACCATCTAGATTTGGTGATGCACTGAACGAGGGTCTACACAAGACAGTTATGATCTGCCTCTGTTATACAGAGCTTTGGAGGGGCTTCCCAGAACACCCAAAGGATATGGTATGGTATCCAGCTGCCTTATCTGCCTATTGAAAATCAACTTGATATCCACTACCTGTTGAATTTCACTATGTCCATTACATTGTTAAAAACCTGCTGGAGTGTCTACAGCTGTATAGGCCTTTCTGTCTTTTTAGTAGTACTAATAAATACATTTTCAGAAAATCAATATAACAGCATCAAGCTGTAACAGCCCATTAGATAAATACCAGAGGTTGTGCAGTCACTGGGTGACCAAAAATTACCCAGCCTGATGGTTTCCAAAAAGGGAGACAAGAATTACTTTTCAAACACAAAATCTGCAGGAGATGACTGAGGTTTGCATCAAGCAAAAAATTCGTGTCAAGCACTGACCTTTTTCTTATTGTGTGAAAATGTCCCTCTATCAAAATGTGCCTATGCATCATTTTAATCTGAAACACAAGCAGTGTTGCCAGGCATCACAGTGATTTCTTCAACCTATCAACCACACCTGCTTGGTATTTTGAGCCTTCAGTTATATTCATGGTATCACCACAGGGTACAAGATGAGATTTGCAGGGGAAGGAAAAAACAGCTCAATATGAAACTGTGTAGTAAGGTTCTTGTTGCCAGCAATGTCATTAATACAGCAGTGACATACCTGCCATCTCAAAGTGCAAACATTTTCTTACAGTCAACTTTAAAAACACATAAGGTACATCTGCCCAGCAATCAGATGCCTGGCAGTGAGGTGAACAACTGGCTTCTCGTCTGCCCTTTACAGAAGTATGTGCCTACTTATTTAAAAAATATATTTTGAACCTGGTAATTGCATGTTTCAAATGCAGAAGTTTATTTAAAATACAGGCAATAAACCAGGAAATCATTACGTAAGGGCATTATGAAAACATTCTTGGCATTCACAAGCTAAACTTAAGTTACACAATAATGATCTTTCCTCTAGTATTCTATAATCATCTTCCATTAACCTATTGTGTTACTCTGTTTGTTCTGAATCTTAAATAGTGAGCTACAGTATTTATCTTCTCCTACTTCTTCTTTCCTACCAAAAAGGTGCTAACTGGATTTCACGATTTAGCCTCAGTCACGGTCAGTGAATACAGCAGGGAACTGTCAGGCAGTAAAGAAATTAGGAATATGGTGCCTTGTACTCTGAGCTGGTTTCATTTTTGAGCATCCCAGATTTTCAAGCATTGTATCAGATGACATGTCATCAATGAGAACAAGCCTACCAGAACAACTCTGGTTTTCAGCAACCTCTTCATCACAGGATGATCTGTGGCCCAGAACAGCCAAACCATTCCCTTTTGCATTCTCGGCATCTTCTTTACAGTCCACAACAGCTGGAGTCTACATGAGACGTGAGCATGTGCCCGTGACAGCTATCTGAAGTGCCTAGCACTGAACATGTGAGCAAAGGCGACTGCATCTCTGCCTCCTATTTTGTACACGTACACAAATGGATACATGAAAGGTATGAATCTTTAAAGAGCCACACTTGCCCTCACAGAGTCAAGCTTCAGGTCAGTGTTCAACAATAATATTACTCCCTGAATTTGTTTGCAGCCTACTGCTGCACAAAGGATTCAACTGAAAGGAAACCCGCCTGCTGTGTCTGTAATATCCCTATTTCCAAAAAACACCATTGCCCAGCAGGCAGTGTTCTTCAGCAGAGATGCCGAGGGAACCTTCTGAGGTGATACTTGTGCTCTCCTGCTTTCTAAAATGTGCCCACATGAATAAAAGTACCCAGCTATTACCTCAAGACATGCTGTTCAGTAAGTACAGTACCATGATTTGAGCATCCAATCATTCTACCGAAGCTTACTGTAAACAATGTGTAGATGAATTGTGCTAGAAAGCGCTGTAGTGTGTTTTCTAGATGAAGTTCCTTTTATCAGGTTAGAATTTGTAACATATTTGTAGCTGGCATTTATCCTGACCTCTTCAGGCTGTGTGACACATTCTCATGATACAGAAAACAAAACTGCAGGACTGCTTAGCCATATCCTAGTCCAGAAGCTGCTGCATGCCAAGGCAAAGCCTCAAGAGCACTTGACTGGTCTAGTCACATCTGTTACTACTCAGTGAGTATTGTTTAACATTTGGTTATATTTTTCAAGAAGTTTCATTCAATGCTTCTATGAACCAGTGGTTTGACTGGTGTACACAATGAGTACAGGCTCGTCCAAGCTGGTAACCACAGTGAGTAAACCCCAGCAGTGGCATGCAGAGATACTTCAGTTAGCTCTGTGGGAGCCATCACTGCAACCAGGAGCAGGGTTAGCCACACCAGTATGTGTTCTACCCCAGCTGGAC
Source organism: Coracopsis vasa (assembly GCA_026283785.1). NCBI lineage: Eukaryota > Metazoa > Chordata > Aves > Psittaciformes > Psittacidae > Coracopsis > Coracopsis vasa. The sequence goes on along the minus strand of JANHGB010018935.1, from coordinate 8,834 downwards.
AGACCTGCCAGGACGCTTCACAACCCAGGCTGGGAGTTACATGGTGCTCCGCTGAGCTATAGGTCACCAGCTGGGGTGTCTGTCCTGGCTTCCTCTGGGTCTCTGGTGATGGCTATGCCGTGGCTCTTCTTTTCTATGTGGAAAACTTCCTCAAGAATGGGTGAGGGAAGGACAACTGCACAATAGGAACTCATACCGCTTCATCCCAAGTGCCTTCACACAGCACAGCTTCAGATCAGTCAGCCCAGTCTGAGAATAAGAATAGGAGATGATGAATGATGTACAAAATCTCCAACCATAAATATTAACTGAGTTGTCCTGAAATGGCTGGATAAGGTAGTGAAAAAAAATAATCACTGTTTCTTGTTTCTGTCATAGTGGGACTGAAATTAAGCATCCATCTTCCTTGCAAGTAAAGATAGATTGCCAGGATTTATCTGGAGGTGCCATGCAGTGACTGCCCAGTGGCAATATCCTACACACTGTGTTTGCTCATGTAACAGCTGTTCTTTCCCCTCAGTTTTACCTCAGATCTAAAGTGTGACTACCATGTGTCTCAGTTCCTACAAGTGAACTCTGTGTGATTAAACACCAGAGTGCAGGGTCTGCAGATGTAGACAGCTCTGATACCAGAGAACTGCATATTGGACATCCTAAAATCATGCCATGAAACAGATGAAGACAGCAATTTGATTCCCCACCAAGCCTTTCCTTTCCCAGGTTGAACAAACCCAGCTCACTTACCCTCTCCTCATATATCATGGTCTCCAGCTCCCAAACAAGCTTGGTGGCCCTCTACCAGATGAGTTCCAGCTGGTGACTGTTTCTTGTCCAAAACTGGACAGATGCAACCTCATGAGTGCCAGAGACAGAGAATTAATCTTTTCTCTGGTCCTGCTGCCTAATGTTTTGTTAATACAGCAGAGAAAGTAGCTGACCACCTTTGCTGCAAGAGTGCCCTGATGACTCTTGTTCATCAAATCCTCCATGGCTGCCAGGTCCTTTTCTGCAAAGCCGAAAATGGGACAGTGTTCTGGAGCAGTGGACTTCAAAAGTGACTCCAAGGAGAATGATTTGGTTTCTTCTCATCCCTAGTGTCTGCACTTGGATGAATTAATATCCTCAGTTGACATTTCCATTTCCCATTAGCTCCTTATTTCTGAATATATGCTCACCCACCTCAGCAAACCGCCCCTTCATCAGCTACAATCACTGCCAGCACAGCACAGCTAACAGTGAATTGACTCATTCCATATGGAAGTATCTGTTTATACAGACTACAAAAATAAAGCACAAAAAGAAGTAAGATTGCTGGGACAATACTGCTCCCACAAGCCTTCCATAAATCAGCTGCTTTGGGGCAGCTGTGGTGGGATGGACACAGAGGTCTGCTTTCTTTTTGATGTCCAGCACATGGGGATGCGTTCCTCACAGAAGCTGTCTGTCCAAGACAATTGCTCCACATCAGGACAAATGCAAACAACTCTCCCTGTTACCACTATGTACAGCTCAGTAGCACTGCACTGCGCTGATTGAATTAGGAAGAATGACTGAAAAGAGCACTTTGATTTGACCAGGACCAGCAGTGATACAGTAAGGAAAGGGTGTTTCTCCCTTTCCTTTTCTTTTCTTCTTCTCCTGCCCCTACATTATACCACAGCTGCCTGCTTTTAGACATACCAGCCAATCAGATTGACATCTGATGTCATAAGCTTGGAGTCAGCATCACAGGAAATGCCGTGTGTCATGTTCAACTTCCTACATCCTCATAGAATTATTTAGGTTGGAAAAGACCTTTAAGATCATCCAGTCCAACCATTAACACAGCACTGCCAAGTCCACCAATAAACCATGGCCCTAAGTGCCACATCTACATGTCTTTTAAATACCTCCGATGGCTTCCAGCTTTGTGCCAACCAGCTCTGGAATGAAGTCCCAGGACTCAGTACTGTAATAAGTTAAACATGAATCAAGTTAAATATGAAATACGTGATCTGACATTTAGAGTGTCAAATGCTTTCTAAATCTCATTTGAAGCAGAACAGTGTGTCCTGAAAACATGTCAATGGGAGCTAGAAATAATCAATATGATAAAAGCCAGGGTGAAGGACAAAAGAAACGCAGTTCCCAAAAATGTAACAGCTAAGGAGCTGACCAGCAGCTTGCTGATTGTACGACAATGTCATAATTAAAAGCTGGAGAGGAAGTAGCATCAGGGGAATTACATTAGTAATGCTTAGATGATACCATTGAGCAAACTCAGAAAAATAAATAGCTTAAAGGCAAGCAATGCTTTTTATATGCTAGATGGCTCTGTGGACACAAAGATTAATCTGTGTTTCGTATTATATTTGAAGCAAACAAGACATTGCACAGTGAAAATTCAGTGAAAAAATAGTTCTGGCTTTTTTTAAAAGGGTGAAATATGTAGGAAGCACTGGAGAAATCTTACTGGATCAACTCGCAGGGACAGAATGGTGTTTCAACACTGTTGCTGAGCCTTCTGCAACAGGGAAAGAACAGAATGAAAAGTGTCTAGAGCCAAAAATGGAGCAATAAATAAACTTGAAGTCATAAGCAGATAAGGAACGTTATACAGAATGGAAACAAAAGAGAACATCCCTGACACACTGGAAGCATGGCATATACATCAGATGCTAGAAAGCTGGCTTCAAAATAGCACTCACATCTCCATTTCTACTTGTTAGGGAGAGCTGTGTTAACCAGGCGTATGTCTCAATTCTGCTTTCAAACCATGAAGCTCATTTTCCGGGAGCCTATCTGGAAGAGAGACCTGAATTCTACCTCTGCTTTCTCCAGGAAGTACCTGATGATGTGGAGCCAGCCTATGGGTGACTCCAGACATTTGCAGAATGAGTGAACAGGAGAAGCGAGGCTTCACAGAAATCACTTCAAGCAGATTAGAGAAATCTTTATAGAATTAGAGCATTTGAAATAATGTTTAATTTTAATCCTATGGCCCAGATAAGATTCTCTAGTAAATTCTATTACATGGATTAAATTAATTAACAAAATATTTCCTCTTTACAATAGACAGTACTGAGTGTTCATTGCAAATGAAAGATAATGTCAAGGATGGAACAATATGTTCCTTAGATAGCTCCTTTTTTTAATGTCACTGGCTCATCCTCAAGCAAATCCACATATCTGACCAATAAACACAAAGCTACTGAAAAATGCATGTGTATTTGTGTTCTCTTTGATAATAGAGGACGCTACATCCTTTGATATTTTAATTTTACTGGCCCAGAAAGTACATCAGGACAGTAGAGGGTACAAGAAAACAAGGCTAAATTGTGATACTCCTCAGCAAACTGCAGTGGTCTGTTGAACAGATTGAAATGTATATGGTTTTCAATCAAATCAGTTTGGAATGGGTGCATGACCAGTTAACATACTGATGTAAAATTCTTACTTTACAAAGATGGTCATCCTCTGACACTGAAGGAAATAATGGAGAACCACAGAAGATCCTACCATTAAGCTGTTCTGCACTCCAGTTTGCTTCGCATGTCTTCCCATAATATTATCCTGAAAAGCTTAAAATTCAAGGGTATGATGTGACTCATTAACTTTTCAAGTTGCACAAAGTAAATGGTGGCATTGAAAAGTAAACACTTCATGTATCAGAAGGCTAATGGCAAAAGGGATTCACCCACAGTTAAATCCTTTTCACAGTTCTGGGATGTTATGGGGGTTATGGGGACGTGATGGTGGCTTTGATGAGCTCCCTCAGGTAGAGATGCATGGCTGGATGAAGGAGAAGCACTGAACATAAAACATCTTTACAGATACTTCCCTGATGCTTACAGATACTTTCAGAAACTAATAGAGCTCTTTTAAAGATAGGAGTATCCCTGTTCCATGCTGACACCAGCACACCTTAAACAAATATAATATGAAAACCAGTGCCACCTTCCTGATGACATCTGTTACCCTCTGGGCTAGAGAGATTTGAGATTAAAAGTCTCGGACTCTGTTAGTTGTGTGACTTATATGTTTCTGACCAATATTTTGTGGTCCTTCAGAACAAGACTGTGATAAGGCTTCTTAACTTGGCTGACCAAAACCTTCTGTGGACATGCCTTTTATATTAGCACCCAAAATATCTGAAACACTGAATTTCCAGCTCTGTTCCCATGTTATCTATTTATCAAAATCTCCTGTAGTTTGCTGGATTTATGAAAAAGGGCATCTTTACTGTTATTATCTGTGGAAATAACAGATGAGTATTCTTCTTGTCAAGGGCTTTATATAATATCAGCTGCTACCAGTAAAAGTCACCAAGGCAGTCATCAAAATTCTTTTTTGTGTGATTTACACAATTTTACTGCTACTGTTTAAGTTTTCTGACCCCGGGAAAGCCATCTCTTCTCTAAAAATGTATGATTCGTTATAAAGGCCATTTTTAGTTCTGGTTATGTGATGCGAAGTTCAGCTACACAAAAGTACAGTAAATAACTGATGTTGGACAAAATATCAACACACGTTTGGGGTTTGAAGGAGTTATATTCTTGGCTTTCTAGTTCAATATTATAAAACAAGGATCTTGTTACAAAACAAGGGTCTAATCTTACCACCCTGGTAATTCTAAATCTCTGTTTGTCCAAACAACAGCTCTATTGTTTCTACAACTGCAACACAGCTTGCTCCTATGCTTAATGTGGTATGATTTTTAATTGATTAAATAACCAGTATGTTAAAATTGAGATTAGCTTTTTGTAAGAGAAAGGATCAGCTTTTATGAAATCATACCATTTTGATGAGCGACTTCATACTGAAGAGGATGACAGAAAACAAACACATATCTCAGCAAGGTGTAGATGGTGCTGTCTAGTGTTACATGTTGCAGCCATTCTGACCACCCAGAACTAAATTAACATTGAATTAGGTAATTTTTCAAATTAAATTAAAATATAATCACTGAGCACAAAGAATTCAAGACAAGGGAAAAAGCTACTGAGAGTCTGCTAATCTGGGAATTAATTAGCAAAGAATGACATTTCTTCCATACATCTACAAAAGTTAATGTTGTTAACGATTATTCTAGGCACTGGGCAATAAACATTCAACTAGAACAGCCAGCCTATGAAATCTTCAGTGATATAAGTATACTTAAAAGTATACTTAACATTTACACGGTCACTGCCACAGTTCATTCTATTTCAGTGAGTGTAGGCCAAGAGCGCAGCATGATGGTTTACATTTTGAATTATTCATTACATTAAGTTGGTGTCCTGAGATTCAAGCCTGGCCACCATACAAACGTGCACTGGTATGCTTAAAACTTAGTCTTATCATTCCTATTTTGGTATTCCCAGCAACTTAAAAACACAACAAATCCACGGAAGTGGGTATCTACACAAGGTTTTTGGTTTAATGTGTTTTAACATCATCTACATGTCACAGGAAGTAATCAGCATCAGGATAGGAAATAATTTTTGCAATCGGTGGAGCAAAAAAAGAGCAAGGCCATATTTTGATAAATTTTCAGAGCTTATTGATTCCAATAAAGAAGACCATTATAATAAACAGTGCAAGTCCGTGTCCTTTTCCAACACACTCCACAATAGCTCTTTTATTATTTCTTTAATGGATCTTCTCAATACAAAAAAACTCACAATATACTTTTGCCTTTACACTTCAGTATACACTTCATTTCACTTAGACTTATTCGAACCACGTGGAGACATACAGAAATGCAAATAGTGAATTGGATTTTAGTTCTGTGCAACAGTGACCTGTTTTGCTTTTAGCACTGGCTAAACTTTATTTCTGAATTACCATTTCCCATACAAAATATACTTTCTGCCCATTGTTAAAACTGTACAACACGACACTGATTTCCAGAACATAACAGGAATTCCGCTAGTTCATAAATCCAAAAAAGAGGTGTAAGTACAGGGATATTTACTAGAAAAAATAAAAAATTACATGATGTAAAACAATGAAGAATAAACATCAGCATTAAAAAAGGAAGCACTGTTTTCTCCACAGAGATTCCCAGCACACTTCCAGAGATCACCTGTGCAGATGAACAGTCAAATGACTGAGAAGCCTGTTCACATTGCACTCTCCAACTGGAATGTGATTATCATAATTACATAGCCAAGTGAAAAACACAATACATGAAAAAAGGGACAGTTAAGATAAAGCCACAGCTAACACCCAAGCACAACATAACTGTCCTTCCAGAATCATAAGCTCCATCCATGCGGGCTAGAATCACTCTCCAAAAAGGAAAACCCAGATTCTCTTTTTATACTTTTGATCTTGTGAGCTTTGGTTGAGAGCACTAACCCCAAAGGAATTATTTCCACAAGCGAGTACTGGGTACTCCCTACTGGTCCTTGTAGATTTTTGCTTGTAAATACCATTCCAATGCAGCAGCCTTCAACTAAAACTTCATTTAAACTTTAGACCATTTTGCATCTCTGAGGAGTATAACATCTCATTCCATGGAAACACCTATTTACATTGGTTTCGTTTGTTTTTTTCTTTACATTCCCAACTACCCTCAAGCTTGAGCAACAGTTAGTGTAAGTTAAGGAAATTCTCTTTATGCTCCCTTGACAAGCCTGCTGTGCTCTGCAGGAACACTGCACCATTATGAGGGCAGTCCAACAAGTCAGGGGCTGTTATTAGCCCCCTGTTATTACAGCACTATCCCCAGGTCAGAAATAGTTACAATCCTGCAGGTGGAAAAAATTCACTGTAGGATTGAGACACCCCTCTCCCAAAAAAGAAGACTGGTGGGAGAATAAAAAACCCCAAAAGGGCTTCACTATCACAGAAGACAGGAAAGCAGTAGCATTTCCAGCTATTTTTAAATGCTATAAACCTTTTAAAGTAGCAAAGATACCAGTCTTTCTAAGTGAATACACATTTTGCCCTGGTTTCACCCCCAGAGGCATTGTCAAGCAAAAATTCTAGAAGCTTATTTTCCGCAGGGAGAAAGCACAGAAATACCAAAGCAGGGTTCTCTTAGGTAGAGAAACTGGGATTATTTAAACAGCAGGAGGAGAGTTAGATCTGCATTTGATCTGGCTCTTCCCATGAAGAGGCAGCAATGGATTTGCTCTCCCATTGCCTGCCTCACCAGGGTGAGTGGGCACAGCAAGGCCAGCTCCATCTCCCAAAGTGAGCAGGAGCAAGGGGAAAGAGGCTCTGCCTAGCTCATCCTTGCAGCCAAGCGCTTGCTCTTCAGTGGGAGGAAGAGAGAAAGCCAGACATGTAGTGAAAGGTGGTAAAGGCAAGCAAGCAGGTTAAAAAATGAACAAAGCTTTCCTCACCCCTCACCTTGTGCATTCATTGCCCAGGCATTAGAGCTTCACTGTTAATCTCCTTTCCCCCACAGTTACTCCGCTCACCGTCTGTATTACCCATCTTCTTCACTGAAGATTTCCTGTCCTGCTCCTATTGTTGGCATTTGAGCATTCTCCACAGCTTTGCTAGCCATGCTCCTAAAACACACTACATCCTGGAGTTACTTTGTGCTTCTTGGTTCTTTCCTGAAATCCTCCCCCCCAGTTTGCTGGGTGAAGGGAGTGTTCAGCATGTCTTTGTGCTGTGCGGTAGAGAAACACGTACAAGTCCCATTCACAGGTTTTAAAGAAGTGGGAAGAAGCAGAGCTGAAGCTGTGAAAGTTCAAGACCCTCTAAAGTGCGGGGCTCACTTTATCTAAAGCTCCAAATCCTGGTCAGAACTGCTGGGAAAAATGAAATCCTGTAGATTTGCAGTGCTGTTTGACCTGCAGATACCACAGGCAACAAAGCAAGTCTTGGGGGTCCTCTGTGTACTCTCTGGTTGTAGAGACCTGGCTTCAAACACAGAGAGTCCATTTCACTCATTCTGAAGTTAACAGCAAAAGCCCCAAAGAAACTTCTGAAGGACAATGCACCCTTCCCCCCTCTTGCCACCCCTAGTCTGGTCTGATCGTGCAGCTTTTGCCACCCTCTTGTTCCTCTCTGGGGACCCAGGTTGAAGCTCTTAGCACTACAAAGACATAGCCAGCAATGCCCTGGCTATGAGTACAGGCACGTACTGAAGGAGGGAGCTGCACTTGGAGCTGCAGCTCCATCTTCAGATGGAGATCAGCATTGGAAACAGCACAGCAGAAAAAGCATCCGTGGCAGTCGGACAGCTCGAACATAGCAGAGGTAGGACACCTTTCGGCGGTGGGGTGCACGCCACTGGGCAGTCCCTGAAGCAGCCTCAATGGCAGCTGCTGGCAGGGCTACGTGGGTGTCCCCAGAGCAGACTCTGTGAGCTCCAGCAGTTTCCCAGTAACACCATTGTCCAGTTACACCATTTTCCAGTCTCAGCAGCACACTCACGTGGTGTAATGCTGAGGGACACCTCTCTTGCATTCCCAGACCCTCTCCTCTTTCCTCCTTTCCTGGCCCCCATTTCAGTGCCTCGGGATGTGTGCATCACCTAGAAGACTGGTCAACTTTGACCTAGGTGTCCCTGCTGCCCCAGGGGGTGATGTCCGCCGATGCTGTCACCCCTCCCTGCAGAACCAGTCCAGAGACGCCGGGGGTGGGGGGCAGTGGGGACCTGCTGCCCAGCTCCAAGGGACTGTGTGATGCCTGTAGCATGGACGCACCTGTAGCATGGATGCACCTGACACAGGCTCCAGAGGAGGAATGGAGTCTGGAGGAGGAAGGTCAGGTGGAAGTGGAGAACACAAAGAGATGATTTTCCCATTGGGGTACACCGAGGTCAGTGGGAAAGAAGGGAGCCAAAGGGCAGGACCAGGGGGATCTCAGTGCAGGGTGGCGATGCCCACCAGGCGGGCAGGAATGCGGGC
>JANHGB010018934.1:0-23498 GCA_026283785.1 Coracopsis vasa | reverse complement strand
GAACTTCCGACTGTGAATAAACCCCGCGTAACCAGATTAACTATGAGGTATGCATGAGCCAGGTCTTAGGCATTAATTCAAGCATACTTTGCCTGCACTGTACATCACCAGAGCCTGGTTTCCGGATCAGGTGTCGCTCACTGGCAGGCATAAACTGTGTGAAGTTTCCTGCCTTCCACCTCCCCCTGTATTGCTGTTCCTTGCTCAATAAATTAAAAAAATATTATTATATGTGCTGTCAGGGAGTCTTGATTCGGCTGTTAATAGCAACGTTATCAATGCCTTGTCTTTCAGTCTCACATAATTCAAAAGGGACTGAATGGTTTTGTTCTGGCATTACAAAAATGAATCACTTCTGGGTCTAGCCCAAGCATAGAAAATCTCACCTTAAAACTTCAACATTCGTAAATTCAGAATACATTTAGGAAGCAGAAGCTGATGGGCAAGATAGAAATCTCTGCATAAGCTTAGTGCAGTCTTCCACCTAGCAAGTCTGTGCTGTACTGAATCACTAGATAATTACTGCCTGTGTGAGTGACTTCAATTATGGTATTATTATGTTATCATTTGATAAATGAAGCAAGACAGCAGACCATTTGCATCAGGTGCTGTACAAACATTCAGGTGTGCTCAGATGCAATCCTTAGGACTATCCATAAAGTCAATGGAACATGAGTGGGAATCTTCAGGCAAAGACCCCTATCCATGAGCAGATTGATCTAATACTGTCATAGCAAATGCTGTGGTCTGGATTGTCAGTGAACTCCTATTTTCTCTATGTGCTTCCCTGAACGTAGAGCATAGACACTGAACATAGAGAGACAAAGTCAATGTTAAGTCTGTACAAACTTGTTTTAAAAGTGGAGAGTGAGAGGGCTTGGGTTATTTGGGGTTTTCTTGAAAAGGACAAAATCTTCAGCTGTTCTGGCTTTCCAACATTTTTTATTATTATAGCCATCTAAGGTATGGTTTATGACACTGTTAAATTTCACGCGTAGCCTTTACTATAATTTCAATACTTTATTTCAATTTTGATTCTTTATTTGCTATGGCAAATCTAATACACAATAATGATAAAACTTCAGTCATGAAGTGAACTGGGATCATCCTCTTGGTACTAAGTTGTCCTTTCTCTCCTCACAGACACAGATGCTAAAACAAAACTCAGTCACTGATTTCTCCACTATGCAGATAAGTTAGGGCTCCCAGGACCTCTGGAATGCCTGCTCTGCAGATGAAAGTCTTGTCTTCCCATTTTTATTAGTCTGGTACCCTTCAGAGATACTGGTTCAATTTTGTTTTTTTCAGTGAGCGCCTTTGCACATAGCATATATGTGTTCCTGCTATCACTCTGAAACATGGAGAGGTCGCTTACTACCTGGCCCAACTAATTCCCAAGCTTTCACTGGACTGGAATTTGGAGACATGATGTATTTTTTCTGTGTGGCCTACAAATCCCACTTTTTAAATTGGATCTTTCCACACAAAATGCTCAGCAAGCCATTGTTTTTCTGATGACATTCGGCTGTTCAAAAGCCACATCGTAGGTATCAGGGATGAAAACATGCAAAAATGGCTTTTTTCTTTTCTCTCATCTGTCCCAGGCAGAGAAGAAGGTTCACACACAATTTGTCCTCTTCAGAGTCCTCCAGTGCTATTTATCAAGTTTTAGTCCAAATAGTATCTGTGAATATGTTTAGCTTGTTAGCAATGAAAATGCTTAGCTGACATTGATTTTGGAGCTACATGTTGCTGAATAAAAGCTGGTGCTTTTGCTCCTGAGCCATCAGATGAAATGCAAGAGCATGCTCAGAGACTGACTGAGATGAGAGCCTCCAAGGTGCATGTGTTAATGTTGCAGTGAAAAAAAGCAGCCTCATCCCACAGACTTTAAAGAATATATGTGGGGTTTTGGTTCCTAGACAACTCTGAGCACCATCTTTTCTCATATCAATATAATCTGCTTTCTGTTTTCACAAGACTTCAAGGGACAGTGAAATTGCTTCAAACCAATTTCACCATGTGAAAAAACGATTAGCAGTGTTTCCAGGAGAGGAACGTTCTAGGTGTTCATCTTAGATTCTGCAGTCGCAAACAGACCACATGTACTTTTCCTTCTGACAGCAGTCTTTAGCATTGTATATTGTATAATATTCTGTAATTGTAACTTTAATTTATAAATCTTTGTAAATTCCATGGGTGAGGGACACATAGTGACTTTTTGTTCTGGGATATAAACTCACTTGGTAGATAAAAGACAAGGGACCTACTAGCATCAGAAATACTTCCCCTTTGCCCGCATTGAAGTCAAGTCATACTTGAAGACTTTTTGTCTTAAGCCTGATAGAATAAGCTGCTTCAGCTTCCCCTTTAGAGCAGGTTTGACAGATCACAGATCATTCTGCCAGACATTTTTAAACCATTTCTGCTTTCACAACAGCCTCTGCAAAGCAGACAGAGGGGAGAAGGAACTAAACCCTTCCGTTGTCTACCACATGTCCTCCCATGAGCACTGCCCAGCATGGCACAAGAGCTTCCATTTGCATGATTCTCAAGAGCCTCATACAACTCCCTGCACCAATGATGCTCATCTCAGGAGAGGACATTTGTTCTCATTCACACCAGAATAACTCCCTTGGTACTCTGGTTAGTTACAACCTTTTCTGAAGTCAATAGCTTATGTGTCTCTCAGAGATTCTACTCTCAAACACACAATATACACACTGCTACTGCTGAACCCAGGACATCTCCTTACACTAGAAATGTGACTGAATGCTTTCTTTTTCCCCTCACTGTTTTGTATCTACCCAGGCTCTTTAGGCTTACTCCATCAAGGGATCCAGATGCTCTGTAGACCTTGCTGATATCTCTATTCATTGTGACAGCTGCAAACTGTGTCATGGTGATTTTCTTCCCCAACACACAAGTCAAAGTTCACTGACTTCTGTAGTCAGATTGGTGCAAAGAAGAGCAGAACATGGCAGGTGAAAACAACAAGACTTCTTGATTCCTTTGCTGCAAGGCTCCAAGGCTTCTGCTGCTGCAAGGGTATCCATCTGTCTCATGCTGTCCAAATCCAGCACTTCAGCTCTGCAACCCCATGGATTTCAATCTTCAGATGCAAGCACAGCAATGTAGGTCCAGGTTGCAACCTTCTTTATGACTTCTCTTCAGAATATAGCTTAAAATATAGGGACCAATTCAATGTCATTTTCATTATTCTGGCTGATTTCTCCAGTTCCCTGCCAATAGCAGAGACCTTAGTGTAAAAGCTAAGATTTCTGGCAGACCATGATGTAAAACCAAACTCTCATTCCAGCTCACACCTGAGGACCAGATTAACTCAAATCTGTGTCTCAACACTGCTAACACATCCCACATGGACAGCAGCCCTCAATCACACACACAGCCGTAATAAAGGATCTGTATGTCATTTCCTTGAAGGGTAGATGGGGACAAAGTGCATCTGCGCAGTACCAGGTTTACTGTGATGGTGCAATGGCAGGAAATGCCACAGAGCCATTGGTGTATTTCAAAATACATTCTAAGCCACAGAAGAGACACTTCTTTTTTTTTAATTTCTGGATCAGAACAATAGAAAATGGGTATTTCAGTTGCTTATAAAAACTGAAACCACAAAAATATGCATCAGAACTCTTAGCCTCAGTTTATATATCACTATGCTTTACCTGTAAGGCATTACAACGTTTCAAGTTGTGAAGAACTCCAGAGAATCCAGATAGACCTCATCTCTTGATATATGGGTTTGCTTTTGAAAACATCACTTTGGAGCCAAGAGAGATAGCCAGACATGTCCTGCATCCTAGGCTAATTGTACGAGACTATTATTTATTCCATTCAGTAAGTGTGCATCTGGTAGTGATGATTGCAAAGCCTGTAAGAAGGCTGATACTTCCTAGCAAGTGACATTTTTATGGTTAATAGAAACTGTCATAGAAACCACTTGGAGGGGGATATGTACAGGCTTGATTTTCAACTTAACAGTAAATCACTTCAGATTAGAATGAGATATCATGACAAAATCCTTCATCCTGTAAATTTCCAGAATGCAAGTAGCAGTGGCTCTGGGAGAAACTGTGATAAAACTAGAAGAAAAGTTTCTCATTTGGTTTTGACATCCAGTGTGCAGAAGATCGTGTGTTTTTCGTAGATGATACCACATTAAAATGTGCCTGCTCTTTCGTTTCTTGCTATTGTATTAATAATAGGAAGTAGTCCTTCTTGTAGGCCACGACTCGTAGGGCAAGAGGTAGTTCAAAAATGGAAGAGAAAGATGGGAATCATGCCAGAGACACCACAAGCAGCATCAGACCTACAGTGCTGTAAGAATGAGTCATCCCAAGTCTCTGCAAATGAGTCACAAGCACCCAGTGGGCCTCATACCATCAGCCTGTTGAGAGTAGGACGCAAGGCCTCATGCCATAGGTAAGGTGAGGGTGTCAGGGTGTCTCTACCTAAATATTCTTATTAGTAGTTTGGGACAGCTACAGACTTCTGTAGTGTTCATGCCACTGATCGCCTGCCAAATGTCCTAGCTACCTCAAAGTAGTTTTGTGGTGACTAATGGTCAAAGGACATAGGTAAAACAAAGTCTGTATGTAGAGACAGTATATTTTGTTAGACCAACTGATTATAGAGGGGAAATGAGACAAGTTTTTGGGCACAGAATTCCTTCTCCAGGATTCTAAGAGCCACTTTTTGAAGTGCTTCCAAAGAAAACACAGTCAGTACAAATGATCAATGTTATCCTGAACATTAGATCTCAGATTTGCTCCTCCAGCAAGGGATTGAATCAGAGTTGGTTTTGCACCATCAACCCTTCAAAAGAGCCCACTACCCCCCACCAATCACTGGGTTACTCCCAGAGCCTTTGCTCAGTTGTGTCTGAACCATTCCTCCCCATGTTACACAGGTACTCCTGGCCTGCCTGATATCGCCCTCCTGCCTGGCTGGCTCTAAAGTCTTATTCCATTTGGGCTTCCCTTTGCATGACACGGAGATAAAGCCTTCTTTCTGCCCAGCTTTGTCTTTTGCATGGAGCTGGAGAAGCTCCACAGAGCCATGGGTCAGCTCATCAGGAGACTGTTCAGTGCGGGACAGAGGGACCACTATCTTCAGTCCGTCCACCCATCTGCAATGGTAGCAATAGCATTCCTGCATCCAAGGCATAGGGTAACTTCTCCAGGGAAACCCAAATTCTCCACAGTCAGGAGAAAGCCCCGTGAGAAAATAGGGTATGAAACCAATGGAAGTTAGAAACCTAGGCGTGAAAATGTTTGGGATGGAGTGTAGCCATGGAGCCAGATTATATTCCAACTTGCAAGGGTCCCAGTACCCTCCTCCCACGGCAGAGGGATGTTCCCCGGCTGCTCTCTTTCAGCTGGGCTCTGCTTCCAGCAGGGAGAACAAATAACCATTTCAGCAGAAGTGACACTGCACTGTACAACATCCCTCTGCAGCCCTCGCCAAAGCACCAGTCACACGCTATTTACCACAAGCTGGAGAATTCACTAAATCTGGCCTATTTTGAGTCAAACGGGGGCAGTTCCAGCCCTCACGAGGACAGCCCTGCCAGCTGCCCTCCCTCTTGGACAATAGGGAGAGGAAGGGGACATCCATCTCTGGTACCCAGGCTGCGTGCGCGCAAGAAGACAGGTGGCTGGTGGGGAGCCACAATGGAAAGGCAATTGCACGGCACCTCTCACAGAGTACAGGCGTGTGTAAAAGGCTGCAAGCAGCCTGAGCCAATTAATTTCCATATTCCCTTTCAGTCAGATGTGGAAACGAAGCGTGTTGCATTCAGCACGGGACACTCAGTTCAGGGGGAATCAAACAAGAAAGGGGGGTGGCTGGAAATGATTCAGCAATCAGCAAGTTCAGAGGAGGGGCAGCAGGAATGGGTCTGGAGAGATGAGTCAGCATTGGCTTCAGGTGATGGAGGAAAGGAGGCATTTCTGCTCTGCTGATTTGTGGAGCCTGATTGAAGTCAGCCCGGGCACTGGCATTGCATCGGAACGGAAACTGCCTGATAGGCTGTGAATGCTGTGAGGGGAAAGATCCAGCAGTCATGCAGGCAATGTCTTTATTAAGTGCGTTTTGTGACCTCCCAGCTGATTGGACATTTTTTTACCGACTTATAGTAGATTTATAGTAAATGTTATAGATGGTGGGGGAGAGGGGGACTCTTGTGTGGGGTTTTTTATGCGTATGGTGACAGTGTGTGGGGTACTGAATTTTAAGCAAGGCTGCATGAAATTCAATCACTTAATCTTAAATTACAAGCCACTGGCTGCCAAAGCAATTTTTGAGATGGAAATTCTTCTGATTCACAGATTCCTTTGCCTCTTTTAAGGAACAAATGAGCAAACAAACTAGGAAAATGTTATTTGCTTTTTCAGAATTTGCTAACAGGGAAAGATTAATTTTTTTTTTCTATGGTATTTGGCAGGGCCTCCTTTCCCTGCCTGTAGCAGGTAGCTAGGAGAATAATGATTCCGGATGAACAGGTATCATTTCCAACATGTCTCTATTGTATAGCCAAGAGCTGAGCCTGTTGTTTAAAATGTTGCAGGGATGTTAATTAAGGTATACCCGGGATTACAAAACCTATTCCAGTTGCCTTCAAAACCCTAGAGGAAGCAATGGGCCAAAAATATTTCTAGGAGATATATATCCCAGAGTTCGGTGATATTCTGAGAGTCCTTAGTCAGACAGGTAAAACCTCTTGGGATTACCCAAGGATTACTCACACAAGTAATTGTTGCAGACTCAAACTGTTCTGTGCTCAGTCTCTGGCAATCAAGTTGTTGTAGGAAGAGCACTCTTCAAAGGAGACAAATAGCAAGGCATGAATGCTTAAGTGGGTGCTAAGAGGAATTAGACCCTCTGAAAACCCAGCCCTGAGTGTCATGCCAGCATAAGGAATGCAAAATGTGTAGATGGGTTCGGAGATCCCTCTCTCATTCTGGGTCTGGTCTCACTGCAGTACAGAGTGTGAGCCTACGGTTGTAGTTTCATACATGTGCAAATGACGGGTAGTTCGGACCTGAATCCTGCCTCCAAGCCTCCCTCCTCGGCAGCTCTCTGTGGGAACAGCAGGGCACATCATCGTGCAGAGCAAGAGGATTGGTTGGGAAGTGTTGCTCTTGCAGTGCCACCCCTTTTGTGGTGTTCCCCATGCCTGGCTCTGACACAATGAGTTCAGGAGGGGAAGAATGAGCCTGAAATGATGGTGCTGACCACAGAAGGGGCTCCAGGTCTCAGATGCTAGGGGCCTGGGCTTAACCCCAGCCTTACAGCCCCAGCAGTCAGGGCCGTGCAGGGTCAGGTGTCAGACTGTGACCAAGGCTACAGGGGTATGGACACCGAAGTAAGGTGCTCCTCACTGGGATTTGTGCCTCTAGGAGCAGCACGCTTTCCTCCTTCACTTCATGGGGCTGCAATGAGGCCAACCAATGCACCAGTGTCTGTGGGACACTCAGGTGCTGCGTAAGTGCCACTGGACCAGGCAATCCTTCACATCAGCATGTGTAGAGGAGAAGAGAGAAGGTGATAACCATCAGCGCACTCATTCCCTCACACTGAGTCTCAGCTGCTGCCCAGTTTCTGACTTTCTTCATTGAAAGAATAAAAATAACAACAACAACAACAGTGTTCTGAGGTATAAACATCATGAACCGAGTCATTACAGGAGATTTTTGTTCATTTGTTTATTTTCTAGATACATCAGACCTGCCTGAGACAGTCATACATGGTCATTGTAGTGTAAAATTATTCTCCCAAGGAAATAATTACCAAGCAGGTAATCTTCTCTTAATAAATGATATGTACACGATCGCCCACTTCCCTAAATTTTATTCAGCCTAGAAAAAAGGCTGCAAAACCAATGTGGCTTTCCACTTTCCTCCTCCCCTTTACTTTGTGAATCGGGACATCCATGCATTATTGAGGCCTGCTCAAAATGGAGACACCTTTAAAGCAGACTCTCTGTATTGAGGATTACATGTGGATTATCTCTAAGAGATCACTCAGAATCGAAGCTAAGTGTTTACCCAGAAATCCTTTGTAATTCCAGTTGCCCCTTATTTTGGCTAATAGCGGCTGTGAGGACAATTGGATCAGCACTCTGTACCTGTCAGCCGTGCCGAAAGTCTCCATACAGTCCGGAATTCCATGCCGCACGATTACCAAGGGAAGCTCAGCACTGCACCTTATCTCTTTTATAAATCCTCTTAATGCTGTGGCTGCTGGATCCCACACACACCACTGAATCAGCACCTCCTGCCAGTCACCCGGAGTGGGGGTTTGCCTTCAGGTGAACTGATTCAGCAGGGCTGGGGACCACCATGCCTGCAGCCTCCTTGGGAAAGAGGAACCCCACATGGGTGAAAGGGGATGTGCATGCAGGAACAACAATGCTGAGGAGTGAGGGAGGAGGGAAAGAGCCAAAGGCAGTGGAGAGGATGCCTGGCATCAATTGATCCCTGCCCATGCTGCTTCCAAGAGGGTTCGCTGCACCCCTGGGGCACATGTGCTCCCCACAGGCAGCAGAAGTGCTTCCCCCCCACATCTTCTCCTAGCTCTGAACAAAAGGAACAGGCTTCCCAAATGGGGCAGGGGGTCCAGCTTGCCCACTCACACCAGGGATCCCCTCACTGTGATCAGGCCACACGCCAAGCCCGCTCTTTGGGAAAACACAACCTTTCCCAAGCCACAAAAGAAGGGTGGCTGAAAACCCCAAGCCACTGCATCTCCCGCCGCAGCAGCAGTTGCTTTATTTAAGCAAATCGCTGCCTGACTGAGAGAAGGAAAACAACACCAAAAACAGAGCCGTTCCGTTCCTTGGGTTGTATCCATTTTGCATGCACATAAAAGACAAACTTCCCTTTGGAAACAAAACGCACAGAGTTGCGGTTTGAAAGGGGCCTCAATTTGGCTTCAACCGGGTGCAGCTAATTGCAGTTGCGAGCGCCGGCAGGTGCGAGCAGGCAGCTGAGGAGCCCTCCCCTCGGCACGGACGGCTCCCAGCATGTCCCGGCCTCGACAGAGACGCGGCTGGGAGACATGGGTCTCACATACTTCATTTCTGAGGGGCTATGCTCAACATGGGCAAGGGGGAGAAGGTGCTGGAAGGTTCTAGAGGGCTCCAGAAGGCTGGCAGGGCCACTGTGGTCCAGGGCAACATTGTGCCTTGCCTGGGAGAGCCCCCCGTGGTCTCTCTGTCACCCAGCTGCGGTTGCATGCTTCCCGGGCCCTGAGTCCTGCCATGGGGTCAACACCACCACCACGTCAGGAGGGAGAACGGTTGTGACAGGAAAACTACAAACACCTCCGGTCTTCCCTTGATTTCACAGCCAGGGAGACACTGTCTATACCCTGTCTCATGTGCTGGCCTCCCCTCCATCTGCCCTCAGCTCAGCTGAGGGGCCAGTGTGGCCTCCCAGCAGCAGGCACGTGGGAGCTGGAGCACAGCATGGGTCCCACCAGGGACTGTGCAAGTCCTGGCCGGGGTTCCATCCGTCACAGGTCCCCAGGCCAGCCAGCACGCCTCCCTCTTGGCTGCTGCACTCAAGACTTCACTGATGCTGGGCTGTTTGCTTTCTTAGATCGAATGCCCATGTGGACTGACCACAGATTGTGGCAGTTCCACTGTGTGTAGCTGCAGACCAGGAACCACGCATTGGTTCCCTGGTGTTCTCCGGGACAGCTTCACTCCGGACAGGGGCTGCTTCTTCCTCTGCTGATTTTTAGGGTGCTTCTTGCCCTGGCCAAAGTCAGTACGGCCACAGCAAGAGGAACATAAAGTGCGCTTTATCAGTATCTTTCCTGAAAGCTCATTTTGTCTGCAATGCTTTTAGCAGGGCAGACAATTACATTTACCATCTTAATTCTTACATTCTTTTTATATCTTTTAAGAAGTAACCGAATCACCAACATAATGCACAGGCTTTCACGAAGGTGATCTATGATCCCATCGCCCACAGCCTTCTCCTCCCACTCTTACCCATTTGTCCCCTTACTTAATAGCCTGGGGTATGAACTGAAGAGCATGAGCCAGTTTGGGCAGGCACTGCAGGTTTTCTGCATGGTGTCTGGGTACTCTGAGGGACAGCGAATCGCAGGGGTGCAGACTGCAAAGGCAGAGCGAGCCAGCTTGATTACCTATAACACGTGCAATGAAGGACATCTATGAATTCATTCCTGAATGAACTAGAGCACATCTTTGGCAGGAGAAGGGGGAAATCTAATCCTGATTTAAAGTTGTTGGTGATAGTCCCCACAGTCCTTGGTAATTAGTTCCACTGGTTAATTACCCTCACTGTTAAACATCTGCACCTTATTTGTAGTCAAAATTTGTCTGGCTTCCAGCTTCCAGTTGGATCATATTATGGTTGCGTCAGCTAGATTGAAAAGCCTTCTATTATCACATTTCTGTTCCCCATGTCAGTACTTAGAGACCGTGATCAAGTCATTCTCTCAACTTTGTCTTCGTTAAGCTAAACAGATGGAGTGTCTTCTCCAGTCTGTCACTTCAAGCCACATTTTCCAGTACTTAGTCATTTTGTTCTGTGGCCTTTCTTGGATTCATCCTCACCTCATCCACAACCTTCTTGAACTGTTAGACACACTCATCTTTTTCGAAGTCAATCCTCCGTAGATCTGGAGCTCCCTGCAGTCCTAGGACTGTAGCCTGTATTCTGTTTCTGAATGTATGTCCTACTGTTTGACTACATAGAAAGGTACATTTTTGAGTTTGTACCTATCTCATTAAACGATCCAGACCATACTGCCTTCGTGATCTATCTGTTTCAGTCTTCAGCCAGCGTTCCTACTGTTAAGGAGTTTTCCTCATACACAGTGGGGCTGGACATTCCGCCTTCCCTTCCCTTTGCTGAACTTTCCCATTGCAGCACTTTGGAAGGACTGAGGTGGGGGATAGGAACTGGTGTGAGGATGAGACAGTCTAGCACTCAGCCTTTGCCTCTGTTGAAAACAGAGGCCTAATCTTTGCCATTGCAGTCCACAGGGGACTGAAAATAGCTCATTTATTTTAATGGTAAAAGAAGTTAGCCTTAGCGATGCAGTAGGTTCTGACTTCACCACTGTGTATGGCAGAGACATCCTGCCTAGGTTTAAACAGAGTGGGTACCAAAAGCACCGCGAAGCCAAGCCAGAGCTCATGATGCTGTTTCTCAGTGGATCAGCCCATACAGGGGTGGATGCTATTTCTTCCTAAACAGTGCTTGTTGAGGAATCTCTCCCGTGATGAGGAACATCTCCTGTTGATTTCCAGATAGCGGTAAGCATGCTGCTTATGGCACATAAACTGCGTCAAGGAGGGACACAGAAAGAGGTCCAGACTGCTGTTTTTTCCTTAAGGGAGATATGGAGCAGCTTTTCTGGTTCCTGCACAGAGCTGGGACTGCGGCTCCACAACACAGGCAGCTTCTGTTTGCATAAGCACTCACAGGACGCAGAGGCACTCACAGCTCCAGCCAAAGCACAGAAAAATGGGGCAATGCAGGCAGTCCATGTGCATCTGTGCCTGTTTCCTGGCTAAGGGAATGTGACTGCAGGGTGATTTCCCTGTGATTCCCAGAGGCTATGCACTGAATCCCAGGCCTGCATCACCAGTAAAACTGCACACAGAGGGTCAAGGTTTCCACCTGATAGGCAGCCAGTGAGAAGCTGGAAGTTAATGCAGCTCTTCTTCTTTCCCTTTGAGTAGTAAGTTGCCTCAAAACTAGCTAAAGCTTTGCTTGCCCACTATGGTGACTTCTGTAGTGTCATGTGCATGTAAAGAAGTGGGGGACAGAGGTGTTTCTGTGGCAATTGGCCCCACCAGATTTGCCTACCCTGTGAAAATGCCTGAGGACACTGCCACTTTCTGATCATCTTGTTCCTGGGTTAGGGAAACAGCCATGTTGTAACTGGGGGTGACCTGTGTTTTGAGTATTGCCCGTGAAGCCTAAACTGTGCAGAGCAAAGCCCTGGGAACATTTAAATGAATGGGAATTTTGCCAGTGACTTCAATGGATCTACAATTTCACCACGACATCTGTCACACGTTAGCTACATCAGTATTGATGTAACAAGCTGAAAACCAAGACCTGACCTAAGCCAGTTTACAGTCAGTGTAATTAGTCAATACTAATACCAGTATCTGGGGGACAGCCAGACCCAGATACAGTACTTTCATTTTTGATATAACTACAACCAGGCTTGGGGGTTGTGGAGATTTTATCATCCTAGTAAAAATGATCTTCCTCTCATCAAAATAGTTATACCAGTGCCAAACCATTTAGGAGTCATGTCATGTGTCACTGTGATTGGGATGTACTGCCTAATTCACAAGTGCACTCTAACATTCACTTCACTAATGCTTACAGAGCCCTCTGAACAAAGCAGAAGTACTATATTGTTTCACTACCACATGGATCGAAACATTATTTTTATACCATGAATTGTTGTTTTCAGACCATAAAATTATGTTTAAAAAAAACCCCAATGTAAATAATTCATCACAGAGATCTAAAGAAAATAACCACCCACAAAAATCTAGACCAGTCTCAGCACAACTCACAAATACCCAAAATATCTGGACTTCAGTGCAGAAGCCTGGTAGAACATTTCAGTTTTGAAATAGAAAAAAACAAAAAAAAACAAACAAAAACCAAAGTCCTGGCTTGAAAATAGCTTCCTCTTTCTGCAATTTTTTTTCTCACAGTCCAAATAACAGAGTGAAAAAGAACCCAATCCAATTCCCATAGGTCTCATTAATGAACCTGCAAAGGGAATGTGTTGGAGTAGCTGAGGGCTCTCATGCCATTTAAAACATGTAACAAACCCAGAAATTACTTATCTTCACTGTTTCAAGTATATACTGTGTTCAGAACTGTGCAGCTGGAGATTTCTGGCACAGACAATATGCTGAATCTTCTGGACATTCCGCTGCGCCCCTTGCCAAGCTGTTGATGGAAAGCCAGAGCCAGGTCCCATCTTCTGCCCTCAGAAAGTGGGGGACCTCCTCCACAATTAGCCCCATTCCTTCCAGCAAGACTACCCATAGCCAGGCCATGTTGGGAGGCTGGTACCCAAAGGCTGCCCAAAAGGCTGAACTTCCCAGCTGGAAGTTAACTGTACGTCCTCCCCCCTGAGCTTGCTTTTCTGAAGCATGTTGAGGAGGGCTCCATATCCCTACTTAGTTTAGATGTGGGGCCAAGAACTGAAGGGTATGATGTCCTGTTTGCTCTGCCCCAGTGACTGGCAGGAGATGCTGGGCCTGGGGCACACCTTGTGTTTCCCGTTGCTGTGGAGGGAGTGGGAAGCAGTTGCTGGACATGGCAGTGTTGCTCAGTGCTTTGGGAACTGCAGCCATTCATTTGCAGGTGTGTGAATTCAAGATAAATTTAATCCATCTGAATGTGAGCCTCACCTTTCCTTGGAGTGCTGTGAAGAGGTGCAGCCTAAGCCACAGCCTATCTCTCCAAGCTATTTCATTCTTCTGTTCACACCAATTTGGCTCTTACATCCTGTGCAACACCAACATGACTGATCCAAAACGAGTTATCTGTGTCGAGGATCCTGGCTCAGCACACCACAAATAAAGGACCAGATGCAAACCTTTACTTTGGGTTCCTGCCATCTCAAATATACATGATGGAGTCAATTTTGTTCCAAAGAAAATGAAAATTGTCTGGGTTTTTTTTTTCCTCCCATGTCCTTCGCATAGTCTGCTTTTGTTTACTGAGATGGGGGTTACTCAGGCTTTTATCTAGGTCTTATTTAGGAAGATGAAATTGCTAGGTCCCTCCTGCTTCATCAAATCCAGTCCCCTGCTCTTGTAGGCAATCACATCTTATAATGCCATTCATAAACTGATGAAGTGCTGTCTTAAAACTAGTTGGGTTTACTGGGGTCTTTTTTGTTCCTGCTGCTCGGGCTGAAAAGGTGCTCCAGAACCTCCTATTTCAGTCACTCTTTTTTGTTCAACACGATGGCAACTCCAAATAAGGGAAGGCAGTCCAAAAGGAATAAATAATATTGTGTGTGGAAGAAAAGCAACTAACCTACACATTATCATTAAACAACAGGACGTGACAGGCAGTGTAATGTTTCTGGTTTTGTTGTGAGTCAGGAAGATGAAGGTCATGTGATATCAGCTCTCTCTGCAGCACAATAAACCTTATTAACATTATAAGATAAAAATAAATATTCAACAATTAAGGGGGAAAAGGGTCACACGTTTGCATCTGCTGGGGATTATTGACAGCAATCTGACATTACCGTCAGCTAAACCCGCTGCTCTATTTTGTCCAGAGTTTCTAAAGCCATTATATAATGATCAGCCTAATAAAGTCTAGATTAGAGGCATTTCTCCTGTGTACAAAGAGATTGGCGTTTCTGTTGTCTTGTGGAAAAGCAACATTATTCTTAAGGAGGGAGAGAAAGGGTTAGTTGTCTCTAACAGTGATCCTGATAAAAAATGTAAACTGTCTGAGGCCATTTTAGACCTCCGGCAATATTTTATGCTAACAGGTTTATGTCTGAATTAACAAAGTTCTCTATCCACTTAGTCTGTTAAAATGCAGTTATTTTTCAGTCCCCTTGCTAGGAAAGCATGTGCCAACCTAAATTTGGATTGTATTTATTACCATTTGCAATCACCTGGTGTCAGAGGCCACGTGAATCCTGTGAGTTTATCTGATTTGAGTCTGGAGCATCCAAACGTGCCTTTCAACTTGTTTCTTCATGCTGTGCATGTCTTGGGTGTTTTGCAGTAATACCATAAGCCCCTACAAGTGCACAGAGTGATAGGAAGGAGCAGAGTAAGATACTGTCCCTTGGGTACCACACAGCTTGGAGGAAGGTGCCGCATTTGAATTATCCTATATCCACTGACCCAGCATCAGAATGCAAGCTTCCTTTCTTCTTTTTTTCCCTTAAAAAATATGGGGAGAGAGAGTGCGGGGTGAGGGGAGGAAAATGTCACTTCACTCAAAGATGCTATCAAGCCAGGTAGCACTGAGGTATGACTCCTCTCATACACCATTATACAGCACACATGAGGCTTAGCAACAAAGCACTGGCATCTACCAGCTACCACCGGCCACAGACCTGCTGCTGCTCCAAGGTCTGGGACCACAGACTGAAGTGTGAAGGACCTCCTGACAGCTCCAGCCATGCCGGCTGAGGACCATGGTGGATGGGTGGCCCAGTACCTGGGCTGCAAGTGCTTTATGATGTCCTCAAAGGCAGGATTCACTAGCAGACACAGGGCCCCGCATTGACACAGCTGCATCGCTTCCTCCAACTGAGCCGGCCCAGCACAGTACTTTGCATTTCACTATTGTTCATTCCTAGCTAATTAAAATCTTCCAAAAACTTCAGTCAGCTGCAACATCCATCCTATTTCTGCTGATTCCAACCCTGGAGGACTGTCTACACTGGCCTGCAAAATCATGTTAACACTGTTCAAAAATCTCACCTATGAACACTTTTTTTTGCCTGAGATGCAATAGCAGTTTTTGCTTGGCTATCAGGGGTAGGGCTCGACTGTTATTTAATACTGGTTTGCATAAGGTAGTTTTACAAACCATGTTAAAGAGAAGCTCAACCCAATTTGTGTTATCACTTTGTCAAAGAGATCATTGTTAGCTCCAGACCATTCAAGAGATGATAAGATGGTTTTCCTCTTGTCAGCAAAAGCCACGCCTGAGATTTGCAGCATGGATTTTGGGTAAAAAGTCAGTACTGGAAAACTTCAGTCCTGAAAGCATCAGGGGCCTGTCTGCAAGAAGCTGACCCTTGCAAGGGGTGTGGAAAGCCAGTCTGGCTGGCAAAGGCTGCCAGATAGAAACATATTCTGCTCCATTCCAGGCAGCTGGTGAAACACAGTTCCAGTCCCATTTTATCCAAAGGCTCTGTCTACACTCGTGTCATGGTTTAACCCCAGCCAGCAACTCAGCCCCACACAGCTGCTTGCTCACTCTCCCCTGGTGGGATGGGGCACAGAATCGGAAGGGTAAAAGTGAGAAACTCATGGGTTGAGATAAAGACTCTTTAATAGGTAAAGCAAAAGCTCCACACGCAAGCAAAGCAAAAGAAGGAATTTGTTCACTACTTCCCCTGGAAAGGCTGATGTTTCAGCCCATCTCCAGGAAAGCAGGGCTCCATCACACATATCAAAGACTTGGGAAGACAAATGCCATCACTTCGAACATCCCCCTCCCTTTCCTTCCTCTTCCCCCAGCCTTCTATGCTGGGCATGACCCCATATGGTATGGGACACCACTGTGGTCAGTTGGGACAGTTGCATTCCCTCACAACTCTTTGTGCACCCCCAATCTCCTCTCTGATGGGATGGTGTGAGAAGCAGAAAAGGCCTTGGCTCTGTGTAAGCATTGCTCAGCAATAATGAAGGCATCCCTGTGTTATCAGTGCTGTTTCCAGCAAAAACCCAAAACACGGCCTCATACAAGCTCCTGTGAAGAAAATCAACTCTATCACAGCAAAAACCAGCATAACTTGGGACATTCTGCAATGTTCCTGACCACAACTGGCACAGTCACAGCCCCAGGAATTATATGAGCCTTACTGCAACATCCAAGATCCTCAGACACTCTCTCGGTGAGAACTGTCTGCACCCAGAACCACCTACCACCAAAGACCAGCTGGGGTTGGGTGACTTTGGTCAGCCATGGCTGTGAGCATCTGGCATTGTTCTAAGTTCTTTGCCAACCAGATGAGGACACAGGCAGGTCAGTGGGTTCCAGCATTTAGAACAGCCCCTGTACCTGCTGTTTCTCCACCTTACAGTTCCTGCTGTTGCTAAGATGAATGATACTTGGAAGGCAGGAAATAGAATAAAAGCAAATTTGGAAAGTTCTGCAGGGTAGCCAAAATTCGTATAAGCTTTGGCCTACCTACCTTAGCTATGAAGTGGCTAACTGGCCACCATTGTGTGAGCCATTTTTGCCTATCTATCTGCCTACAGAGGCCTCACTATTACTGCTTTTAAGAGCTGTGGCACTGGTTTCCAGGAGTAACTCACCAGAACAGGGGCACAACAAGAAAGGTGTCCAGATAGGAGCACAAATCCTGCCCAAATTTAAATGCATGATGTATGCCTGTAGGCTTCTGTATCATATGAAGATTGAGAGACAGGCATGTGGAAACACATGGACCTTAGTTTGGGTCATTAGCAATTGCTGGATATGCCTTTCAAACCCTAGCAGAATATGATGTGGCATGAAATACCTGATTACATACCCTGTTTAATTTTACTTTCTGCCTCCTGTACAAATGCACACATGTAGTGTAAGGTTCAGAGTTTGCTGCCGTGCAAAATTCATGAGGACTCCATGACAATAACCTAATACACTGTGGACGAAAGCCTGGAGTCCCGAGGCTGGGCACTGCTCTCCCTGCATGGCAGCACAGAGAGCTAAAAGACTGAGCTGGGATCCAACTGTGCTGCTGTCATGTGCTGTATGGGTGACTTTTTGATTGCTTTTGATTCCATCCAGTATGGAAGGAGATAACATTTGTTTTATTTTCCTTGGAGGAAGGGTACATATTTGCCTTGATATTTCAAAAGAATTAGTCCTCCTTTATGTCCCAATTAGCTTTTAGCCCATTTAGACTTTTCTACAGTGCTTTTAAATCCAGGAACAGACATAGGCTGAGCTTGTGTCTGGGGACTGGACATGCCCAGGGATTTTTCCACACAGCTCTGACAGGTTTCTCTCTACTTTGCCTGACACAGTGCAGCCCCTGTGCAAGGTACCAGCCACCAGCAATTAGCACTGCAGTCCCAAAGGACTTCAAAGCGGGGAGCGGTGTACTTAAATGGTGCACTTACAGGGCAAAAGTTGCCTTTTCTTTTTCTTTATGCAAAATTTATTCAGGACTTAAGCATTCAAGCATGTGTTTTCCTCCTTTGCTGTATGCCAGAAAGGTCTCCTTGTCAGTGGAAAAGACATTTTCCTCTCTTACCCTTCTGATACTTGCTCTCAACCTGAGCTGCCCTGCTTAAGATGGATGCATTCTTTTAATTTTAGATCAATGATGCTTTGCTGTTAGCCAGATACCTCGAAATCACTCTTACATCAGGTGAAAGTAGAATGCAAATGTTAAGAATTTGTTTACAAATCCTAAAACAGACCACACAATTTAGAAAGATGCATGCATAAAAATGCTGAAGTCTTTCTGTAGCCATTCTGGTTAGTCCAGAGAGATTCAAAGCTTCCATCAAAATACATCCGCTTCTTTTCCTCCGAAAGCTTAATTACCTTTAAATGTTTCAAAAGGCAGTCTTGCTGCTCTTCTGTTGAAAACAAGCACTCTCACTCAGAGATGCAAATGTCAATGCGCTAGACCAATGTGTTGCATCCTGTTCTCGATTTGACTAAATCAGCTCTTACTTTACTTGATGAGGGTTAAATCCTCTCCACCACCACCAGAAAAAATGATGCAATGTGACTCATCTTCGCTGCAAGTGTGTCTGCCTGTTAAATGGTGTACTTTGTTTCACTCCAAACCTCAGCCAACACACTTACAAGCACCTGCTAGGGACAAACATGGGTAGTTCATTAATCACTGTTGATTGAGACCAGAGACTGCAGTCATTGACTAGTGTATGGTGACAAAGAGATGCAGGAGTTCCACTCTGACATCTTCTGTTTTCAGGACTACAGAACAGTCTTATTTCCGACTTGCTCCAAGCTCAGACCCCTGAGTTTCTGCTCACCTCCCGCTCCCTGCCAGCAAGAAGAGAGTAAGTGATTAGTGCACAGGAGAGCTGCTCTGAGAGACTGCTGTCCACTTGCATGACAGGCACTTGGCTACCAGAAAGGTAGCCAAGACATATAGGAAGGGAAAAAGAGGATAGTAATAAATACTGAAGGGGATAGTGCTTATTCCTCAGGCTGCCTTTAAGTAGCCTCTTCTAGCTAAGACTGCATCTCCTTGGCTTGTGGGGATCTCCAAGTTCTGAACACCACTGCCATTCAGCTGTGTGATTTTTGCTCTTGGGAGAAGCAGATACTCCCAAGCCCTGTCTTAGAGGGCTGATTAACTTACTTCCATGCAAAGAAGGGAAAACACTTGATATTAAACAGAATGCTCTCAAATGTGATGTTTAGGAGGGAGCCTGGTAAAAGAAGGACTGGAAAAAGTTACATGGTCACCTTCACAAGGTGACTAAGTCCCTTCCACACATTTGTAACTGGCCAACCTCTGTCCTTTAGAGACTCACCCTACACTCTTTCTCTAAACCTATGTTGGGCATGAAAGTACTCCAGCTGTTAATCTCCTCCCCAGCATCCTGAAGGCCTCTCCCTGGATTTTATTCCCCCCAGTGAAGACACATATCCTAATCTGACCATCCACCAAGGCCTCTCCTTTCGTTCCACCTACAACTGCCAGTTACAAGCATAATAGAGATACCTTGCCAGATCTCCTCACAATATATTCAGTCATTCAAGAAGCACATCCTTTTTTAAAAAGCCCCTCTCGAGTCCAATGGAAGATTCAGCAGCTATCTGCATCCCTGGAACAGGCAAGGGTTCTTGCCAGGACAAGGCTGTCTAACCAACATACATAAAATTGCAAGAGACTCTCCAAAACCTCTCATCAGAGACAAATTAATTTGCTGTATTCTTCTCCAAGGTCATTTTTAAATTGCCTGCTGGAGAGAGACCGCACTAGCAAGTTATTCTCATCTCCTGTCTGAACCAAAGCTTTGTGTTTTTCTTTAGCAGTCCCTCAGTGATTGCTCTCCCTGTAGAAATTATGCTCCTTCATGTGAGGCTGCCATGCTCAGCTTTCTGAAGGCTAAGACAACCAGGCTTCTGGGGCCTGAGTAGAACTTCTGTAGAACCAGGAGGGCTGACAGCAGGTGCAGGAGTTCCTCCGTGTGCAGCACAGCCCAGGCTTAGCATTCCCACTTCTTCCCTAGTCAGACAGATGAAACAAGGACCATTCATGAGCCTCCTCTTACAATTCTGCAATGAGGGGAAGGTCAGAGTTACTTCCTTGTTTTGGATGAAATTCACACCTACTCTGAGCTTTGCCTATATGAAAGCTGTTTTGAAACACAACTGCATGATTTGGAATGATGAGATGGCATCAAACAGCACATTCATATATTGCTGAGTGATTTTTTCAATGGAAGATACAACCTTCATCAGGCCTATCAGCCCAATGGCACAATCCAAGTAACTCAGTCTGTTGTCCTGAATCTCTTCACTCTTACACTCCTCCAACTGTGTTCCATCAGTGACTGTAACAGTTCTCCCTATTTTGCACCCGGAGAAGAAAGGCACACAGACTTACTGTTTTAAAAAATAAAGGAATTTCTAGCATTTCTAGCAAAATGTAGCACAACATGGTCTTGATCCCACAGGGACAACTTTAAGGGAGCCCTCCTATGTGCTTGTGGTGCTCTTCACACCACAGCTTCCCTCTTCACCTAAGGCCATGAGGGAATTATGCTGTTAAGAGCTAGATACTATGTATCTGGGTGCTACCTCTGGCTATCTGGCCTCTCTGTAAAGGAGGGACAGTGAGTAAGAGTACCACTGAGTAAGAGGAAGGGAGCTAGTTTAGCAAAACACGGCCAATTTTACCTTCTTCTGGTGTAGCATAAAGTGGAGTTTGATCCAGTCTGTGCACCAAATTCTATGCCCATGACCTCTTTGCTTTTCCTTTATGCTTCCATCACATTTAGCTAGATATCAACGGATAGGCCAGAAGTGATCAATTCCCCTGTGCATGTGCTTCAGGAAAAGTCTAATCCCTGCTCTAGCCAGTAAATCATCCACAAACAGAAAAACAAACTTTTAGCATGAGAAGAAAGCTGAGACAATATTCCCCATCTACTTCTCACACCCACTGTTCTTAGACAGGAAACCTCTTAAAAGACCTCTGCTGACTCTGGCTCTTTGAGGATCTGTAGATGCACATGTATGCATGTGAAGCAGAGATAGAGGCATGTCAAAGTGTTGCTTTATCTCTGCTGATGATTGCAGACAGACACGACACTTAGAGCATGAGATGGCATCACGCCCAATTTACATCAAAGCTCTTCTACCTCTTCTGCACAAAGAAAAACCAGCCAGAATCCTTTTCAGTCACTTAATTCTTGGCTGTAGGTACAGTGGAAAGCAGCATTCAAACCAAGGATAATTGTGTCCAGAGAACACCTCTAGAGTGATCTGTAAGTACTTACTGTTCAATATAACACTCCATTTTATGATCTCCTCTGTCCTGTTGCTGGTAGCAGGTGTATTCACAGCCTTCTGCACCTTCCTTCTACATTTTGATCATGTTACTGCACAATTCCTAAGCTTCCCTGAGATTATCAAGCACTAGCAAAGACTTAGTTCCATCCAGGGGAAGAAAACAGTGAACATCTCACCTCTGCTTATGTTAGAGCAACGATGCTACTTCACCAGTACTAAGCCTCAAGTAGAGGAAGGATGCAGGACCACTGCACTATACATGCTTCCTCTCACAAGTAACATCTTCTACGTTCATACTAAGTTAACCTGTACTTCCCCGTGCTTTTACTGTTATTGTAACATTGACACTAATTTTTCTAGCCCACAAAGGGAGAGTACAACTTTCCCCTTTTCAAAAAAAAAAAAAAAGCAGGTTTTCTTGGTTCATTTCCATAAGGCCCAATGCATTATGCATTATCTCATTCAAAGGTAAATAGTGGATACACACATGGATGAAAGATTAAATCCTGGAAATTCTGAACAATTGGCAGGAGGCATAACCATGGCAAATTGATTCTGCTCCCCCTCTGCAAAAAAGAAATGAAAGAACATTTGTGCATTTTTTAAATTACATGTAAGATTTGAAGACATTTGGGGATTCGTTTCTTTGATTCTTTTTAATTTTTTTAATGAAAGTCCATGGTGATTATTGGAAAGTTCCTTGAGATCAAAAGATTATTTTAAAACAAAACCTCTGGCAACCTTGCTCACTGCTCGTCTACAGTATTAGGGACTGAAGTACCTGAATAACAACGCCTGCGCCTATCACAGCGATGATGTGCAGAGGCAAACAGAGACACACAGAGCTCCACGTAGGAAAGAAAAAATCCTGAAAGAAAACTGTATTGCCCCCCCCCAAAAAAAGGTTAATTTATATATGTGGGTGATCTTGCTTGATTGGTTGGGTTTATGTCAACCCTGACCCTAAAGTAACCCCAGTCTTGCTGATCAAAGGGATTACGCCACAGGCTCCAGGGCTGAGTTCGTAATCTATCAGACTTTGCCGTATCTGTGTATTGTGTCTCGAAGAGCTGCAGTTTGCTATCCAAGGGCGTCAGCAAGCAGTCCTGATGTCCTTAGTGACTTGATTCTATGATTCTATATGGTCATACTAGATGGGCTTGTTATGTAGACTAAGACCAATAAAAACTGTCCCATCCTCCTCTCCACTTCCAGCTATGCATTTTCTTTGCTCTTCATACTGGCAGTAGCATCTGGGTAGCCTAGCAGGAGGGTGGAACAGGGAACTCATGTGGCTGAAACCAAATATTTTTTTCCTGAGCTGTAACCCATTTCTAGACAACCATTGATGCTTATTCTCCCCCACGCTCTCCCGTGCTGTTCCATCTCCACAGCCTGGCACCTGTGCTCTTCTATTCTGTGTATCACGCCTTAGTGACACTGCTGGTGCATTTCACAACCAGCCATGGCTCTGTACGTCTCCAAACAATGCATGCGCTATTTCAGTGGTGTTATCCTGGAAGTAATACTCGGGCCCTGTCCAGACAGGAAGGCAATCAAACACACTCACATCACTATAATGACACTGATAATAAAATATTAACTCTACTGAGAATGGATTCATGGCCTAACTGTATCCCAAGGCCTTCGGAAGTGCTTGAAGAGGATGTATAGTTCCTCTATCCCCTTTTGACAACACAGAAGACTGGCCAGTTGCATGACCTGATGCTGCAGCATTTGAGCAACATCTCTATTGCTTCATCCCACCTCTGTAAAGCAGACAAGGAACACAAACTGACAACCTGTTTTCCTTCTTGCCGAGGTTACCAGTCTGTCCTCCGCAGCCCTGAGCTCCAAGCAGGAAGGAGTGTGTCCGCAATTACATTCCTTCAGAAGGAGAGAGGAAGTGCAGGGTGGAGCAACAGCCACCAGCTGACACTGCTTGCCGTCACAGGCATACTTGCTCATGACAAGGCTCAGGACACTGTTCCTTAAAAGTTTCCTTGTTTACTTACTCTCGGGCCCATCCTCAGCCCCACGTACGTGCACACACATGCACACACGTGCACACACAAATGCACACAGTGACCTACTCTTCTCGCAGGAGAAGACTGGAAAGACAGACTGCCAGGGCAGCAACCCACAGATGTTTGACATTCTACAGGTGGGCCTTCTGTCGTAGCAGAGCATCTCCCTGCACAGATTTTGACTTATGTCAGTTCTTCCTGTCTG
>JANHGB010018933.1:0-18524 GCA_026283785.1 Coracopsis vasa | reverse complement strand
TTCCATGTCCTTTTTATGTTGAGGACACCAGAACTGCACACAGTGCTCCAAGTGACGTCTCCCAAGGGCAGAGTAGAGAGGCAGGATCACCTCCTTTGACCTGCTGGTCACACTTCTTTGTATGCAGCCTGGGATACAATTGTCAACTCAGGATACGGTTGGCAACCTGGGATACGGTTGGCTTAAAGTATTCTAAGCAGAATTATGTACTTGCTTATTCATTACCTGATTCAGCTCCTGTAGCCAGGAACTTAAGCAGAGGGACTGTTTCCGTCATATTACTGTTATTGTACCACTTGACCAGGTTGTGATAACAAAGGATTGTTGAAAGGATACAAGCTCCTTCACCTACCTACTAAATCTATGCCAGCAAAACAGTACATTTCTACTATATGCATAAATTACAGTCATCTTTGGAAATGCATAATCTACATTTAAGTAGACTCTGAATTTATATTTAGATTTAAATCCCTTTCTAGAATTTTGTCTTCTCTACTTAAGCAACACTCTTCCCCCAAAGTATGCAATTAATTTATGTATTTAAATAATTTATTGTACAAATTACCTTGGTTATAGTCATGCTTATTCTATTTAAAATATTTCAGAGGCTTAATCTTTCAGGTATCTTAAATTGCATCAAGTTAATTCTTCACATATAGGCCATCAGTGTATATGAATACACTATAAATTCATTATTATCTATAGCAAGTATTTGTTTATACAGTACAAATAAACTGAATCAGTGCTGCTCAATTATTTTCTTTTTAGCCTTAAGAATTACAAAGTACATGCTGTTTATAAAATTACTTTTTGCAAATTCAACGTTCATGTCTTTCTGTATTTTTAAACACAATTCTTTCAAAAACTTGGTTAGCTGTACCACTTAAACATGAGTTTGGCAGCAGTGCTGGTGTCACAGAGATTATATGCTTGGACTTCAAGGAGGTCAGTGAGATGACTGCTGAGCACACTGTACAATAGCCTTCACTACCTAATCCATAATGCAGCACTGTCAAATTATGAGCATGCACCTGCAGTTTTTCAAGGAAGAGATTTCAAAATGAGAAACTATATCTGGACTTTTTTTTTTTTTTTAAATGCAAAGTGTCTTCCTCATAATGAAGATAACAAGGACATCCACAATTAAAACCCCTTGTGGTAAGTATTAGACACTGTTATAGAAAGCAACATCTCTCCACTAAATATACTTTATAAAGTGCATACACTTGTATCCAAAAATTATTATTCAGAGGTCTTTGCCAAAACTTTGGAAGCTGTATGATGCATTACTGTTACATGAACAAGCAGTGCCAATTCAGCAGATTTGTAGTACAAAACCTGCAATCAGAAAAAAACACATAGATCACAAAAAAGACAGAAGGATTATGAGTGAAAAAGCACCTTTAGAAAATGAACACATCCCAAAAGTTTTACTTAACAACTTCTGAAAACATTTTGAATATTTGAGGTTATTGCTTACTATACTCAAGTTTCATCTCCCCCTAAATATAGGTGATGGCTTCTTACTTTAAATATATTACTATTAAATGGCTGCAACCATTTTCCCATGTTCAATGATGCATATGTAACTCCAGACTCAGGAGATCTGTCGCATGTGATCCTTAGTGTACAAAGATTCTTCTTTCTCTTCCTTTTGTCTCTCCACATGGGTATGAATTCTAGTTATATAGGTGTAAGGAGAAGTAAGGATTATCTCCAGTTTAAAATGCTTTTTTTGTTCACTGACGTTTTTACATTTGTTGCTTGCCTTGATTTGTGCTTGTACTCTGTCTTGTTGAACAAAGGTTACTGCCTGCTGCTGTGTTTTGTTTCTTTTCCACCAGCACATAATTTACAAGTGCTTAAATAATAAATATTAAAACATTATAAAAAAAAAGTGTTACTTACTTAGAAAAATCCTTCCACATTTAGTTAGCAATTTATATAGTGAATATACCCCTACTACCTAGATGATATTTACAGTTTCAAAGTTGTCATAGTTTAACACCAGCTGGCAACTAAGCACCACACAGCAATTCAGTCGCTCCCCCCTGGAAGGATGGGGGAGAGAATACGAAAGGTGAAAGTGAGAAAACTTGTGGGATGAGATAAAGACATTTTGATAAGTAAAGCAAAAGACATCCACATAAGCAAAGCAAAACAATAAATTTATTCACCATTTCCCATCAGCAGCCAAGTGTTCAGCCATCTCCAGGAAAGTAGAGCTCTACCATATAATAGTTACTTGGGAAAACACACTGTGACTCCAAACATCCCCCACTTCCTCCTTCTTCCCCCAGCTTTACATGCTAGGCATCATGTTATATGGTATGGGATATCCCTTGGGTTAGTTGGGGTCAGCTGTCCTGGCTGTGTACCCTCCCAACTCTTTCTGCACTCCCAGCCTGCTCACTGCTGGGGTGGTGTCGGGAGCAGAAAAAGCCTTGGCTCTGTATAAGTCCTGCTCAGCAGCAGCAAAAACATCCCTGTGTCATCAACAATGTTTTCAACACAAGCCTGGACAAAAGCAATCCACAAAAAGATTTTGTCAGATAAAAATATCAGAGCTTCAACAGGAAATACATTGACAGTCAAACTGAAGTGAACAATTAGACATTCTAAATACTAAATTATGTTCTCTTCATGCTCTTTTAAAGGATAGCCAAATTCTAGAAACGGTAGAGAAAGAAGACAAATTCTGAAAACGGCAGTCCTTCAAGAGAAGTATGCCTGAATTCCCTTATGGAACAGGAGACCAATGTGTATTTTAATAGCCTCACAAATGTTTAATGGTTGAGAATCTCTTTTATAAAACAGATACAGTTATGAATGTCATCTTTGCATTTTGGATTGCTTCTATTGCTTCTATTCTACAGGTAATAATCTATAAGTAATAATAATCACTACTGCCAATTAATTTTGGTGCAAAGTGAACATCACCTTCCAAAAAATGAGGCTTCACCTTCGTATATTCTAAATGATATAGTGGTAAAAAACAAAAAAACAAAACAAAACAAAACAAAAAACCAAACAAAATTTAAAAACCAAACAAACAAAAAAAAAAAAACAAAAAAGAAAAAAATCACTTATATCTACTTTGTATTGCCACTTTTTCAGTTTAATACAGATACCTAAATTGCTTACTTAGACAACTGCCGTATAAAGAGGAAAACAAGTGTTCAGTGACTGTGATGTTCTTTCAGCATTATAGTTCATCTGACCTCTCTAATACTTTTTCATAAATAAAGTGAAAGAGAATGGAATCAAAATGCAAAATCTCACAAAGTATACTAAAATTTTACTGTTAATTTAATACATACAAATATATTTTGCCATACTTGGTTCTTCAGTTGGAAGCCTGACATCTGAATCAAGTTCAGCATGAATTCAAAAAATATTTCACTGCTCTGGTCCACAGAGCAAAAAAAGAAAACTTTTTTTTTTCTTAATCTTGTGTCAAACAGATGGACTATTTAAATACCTTGAGAAGGTGTGATCCAAGGAAATAAAGACAGGAGAAAAGTTCTGTTATATACTGAATGGAGAAATTATAATATCTCCAAAAGATTTTCAGGACCTACTTAGGTGCCCAAAGAAGATGCCTAATACCTTCAGTAAGCAAAGAAACCTGAAAACTGAGACAAAATTCTAAAATTTTGATATTTGAGAACATTAAAACATGGCATAACTTTCTGAAGGTTCACTATGCCCACTGCCTTGGGCTCATTTTCTCTAGAAATTTTTAATTTTCTATTTAAAAACCTATTACAAATTTCTCTTTAATTTAATCTTGGGTAAACAACAGATCTAACCTATGCATTTATGACTACTAAAGGGATTTTTACATTTTACACATTCATTCCCATTGTACTAATGCCATCAAGCCTATGTTTTCCTGATCATGAAATATAACGC
Organism: Coracopsis vasa; assembly: GCA_026283785.1. NCBI lineage: Eukaryota > Metazoa > Chordata > Aves > Psittaciformes > Psittacidae > Coracopsis > Coracopsis vasa. The sequence goes on along the minus strand of JANHGB010018933.1, from coordinate 14,609 downwards.
CACTTATTTTATCAATTGCCAATAGCTACAAGATAGATCAAAAATTTGGCATTTCTTAGTCTGTGTATTTTTAGTTACTGGTTTTTAAGTTCCTATGCACCATTCAAAACCTAATAATTCTTGCAAGTCATCTGGTAATCTGAAAAAAGTCCCAGTAATAACATTATCATGTGGCTTTCAAACAACTGGCAGTCTAAATGGCTGTCCCTTTATAAAGTATGGGAACTTTGTGTGATGTGTCCCACAAATGAATGGAAGAGTTTTCACCAGTCACTACATGCCCCCCAGTTTTCAGTATTTGCTCCTATAACATTTCAGGGGAGCTGGTAAATCCACTTCAGGACCATTTGCCATTTCTCTGTGCACAGCAACAAGGCCTTCTTTGAATTCGGCCACTTTACAGAGTTAAGTAGTGGCTCTAGCAGCCTGCCACTAACAGCTGAATAGAAGTGCTCTGACATGATGCTCGACTGGGACCACCATTCACAGCAGCATACTCAACTTTTGCTAACCTGGTACCTTAAAGTACATATTTAGCTACTTTTAATGAAGAACAGAAGATAAGAAGTCTTTTATTTCCTGCCAAGAGGCTTGCCAGATCTAGTGATGAAGGCTGGAAGCAGGTTAGGTTCAAGAATTTCGCCTTCCCTATGTGATGTCTTATCAAGATGTCCGCAGCTTCTCCATGATTTGGCTCACCAACTCAGTTAGTAGCCCTTAGACAAACATTTTCAGTTCTGAATTATTTCCTTAGCATGAGGTAGATCTTGCCTTGAATCTTTTCATACACACATATTCACTTACGTATTTTGTTGTTATGGTGAAATCAGCAAATCTCTGAAGAATTTCTTAAGAAAGTCTGTACCTGCCAGCTATTAAAAAGAGAAAAAAGGAAAAATAAGAGAAAGCAGGCAATAATAAGTTTGCAATTCTTTCTAATCTTTCTTTTTAATTTTTTTTCTTTTTAATGAGAAAGTAGACATAGGGTCAGGTGATATATCCTCTGTTACAAATCTATCATAATCATAGACTCTTCAGGGATTTATTAAGAACACTGCTCTAAACTTTTCTCAGTTTGGTAGGTATTTCAAGTATAAAATAAAAAGATTTAAACTATGTTTAAGTTTTGGTAAACTACCACCCAATGAACTTGAATGTGTTGGAAAAAAAACCACTCTATTGCTATACTGTTTTAATACATAGTTGTGTTCATCACGTTAAAAGCTACAGGTAGAAGTATCTCCCTCTTTTATTGTCCATATTTTGAAAGGTACTTTTTCTTCAGATTCAACAATAGCAGCCTGTTTCAAATTAATATTTTTTATATGCTGCATGTGAGAGTTCAAGCACTGCTTTAAATGCACAGAGTTCTCCACAAAAATGAGATTAGCAGTTTCAGCACTGCAATGTAACAGTATTATGAAATTATTATAGAAATCAATAACGCTTTCATTTCCAGAACTAATTTGATGGTAAGATCTTGTTTATAAAGATATTAAGCAAATGCATTATTCACATTTTGTAATGATTTTCAAAATATAAGACATTTTTTTAATTATCACATGGAAGTGGTGTAATAAATGAGTGTAATTTTTATTAACAGGAGTTAATTTACATAAAACAAATGCTCATTGAATTATTGAGTATGATAATATCTACATGTCTAGTCCTGTTTGTCATATTTTGTGCCTTTTGGTGACATCAGAATTATAACAAACTGATTTATGCACTAAATTTAATGCATAATATGACAACATACCAATAGGTATGCCTTATAATGTATAATTTAAACATGACTGCTATATATTTCACCCATATTTTCTTGGCTTTACAAAGATTTCTCATGCATCTAGAAATCTCAATTGTAACGCAGGTTGCCAGCTATGAATGTCTGTTTGAATTAATGAATATTTTTATAAAAATACTCTGACTATGAATGTTTTAAAAACCTTGTCATAACATTCACCAGACTTACAGATGACAGCTAGCATGTGTTACTGCATTTTCATCTTAAATATTTGATGACTGCCTCTTTAAATCCAAGATTCATAACCCAAAGGGTTTCATTTTCTTACAGCATATGTAATTCAAGAGACATTTATTAGTATAGTTCTCATTTTATGCATCAACAAAATATTTTTCAGAGAACCATTAAATGAACTCCCCGCTTTTCAGTTTTTTCTGACCATTTTAATTATAATTGTGTTTTCTTTGACAATATTTGTACACAGACTATTTGCAATGCTCCCTGTTTCCCTATCTCCACCCCCACTGCAACTGAAAGAAGAATTCTGCAATATACAATACTGCAAAGTCAGAAAATATGAAAAACATCAACTAGAATCTCATACACGGGATTAAATATCTGAAAATCCTTGGTAAGATTTTTTTAACCTCCAAATATACCCAAAGAAACATTACTGTATACAATTACAATTCATAAAAATTTTCTAAACACAGATGTTCATCTAATGCTGTTAAACTACTATTACTGAAGCATAAAATGAAGATTTCTGTATTCATTATTGACCATATAAAAAATCAGCAATAAAAATATCAAATATTAAAATGTATGTAATTATTTAAGAAGCAGATCAACAAACCATTGTTAGTGCAATATATTACTATGTTAGCACTGAAGGTTGTCCACTGACAGGTCACTCTCACTTGACCTTGTATGCACAGAAAGGTAGTTCACCATGGTAACCTTGGTCTTGCGGCTTTCCATACAGTAAATCATTTCAGTGCTCTTCATGTAATTCTTTTATTGGCTGTGCAATTGAAATGTCATGCTTCACGAACAGAGAAGCTAGTAATTTCTTATGGGTGATTAAACTGCCTCTGTAATGTATGAGCATGGATGGAACTGTATGCAACAGACTTAAGCATACACTTCATTTTTAAAATTCTTGATATTTTTTCATATGCTGAAAAGGAAGTTTGATGGGAGAATAAAAACCAATTCTGTTTAATAAATGCATTCTAAACAAATAACAAACAGCATCCCCTTTAGATTACCTTCAGGAGCAAAAGGGAAACAGCAGCCTAGAAGAAAAAATTTTTTAAAAATTAATACTGGATTTTTAATCATACTGAAAAATTCCACAACTCAAGCTAGTTTATAAAGGCCCAAAACCAGGAGATGACATTCTTATTTTAATTGTACTAATATATAAAGGTGAGATATTGTAGAAAATAATGAGAAAAAATGAAGGTGGGCAGAATCCTACAGCTATTATTTCATTTTAGTATTTACATTCATTGCAATCTTGATATAGAATTGGACAAATAAGCCTGAAGCTTTCTTTGGAGAATTGCTCCTTTGAATTTAAACTATAATCTAACAACAGAAAACAAATGGGCTTTTTAAATGATAAAGATTCATTCAGAGAAACTTTATATCATCTTTTATAAAATGGCACACTTTCTTATATAACTGCAATATAAAATATTTGCTGTAGTCTATTTGCATGAAGTTCATAATAAGGGTTTTTGCTTTTTTTTTTTTTTCTGGTTTTGCATCCGTCAGGTTGATACAAGTCTGAACGACAGACATAAACAAGTCTATGGGTATGCAGTACATAAACTGATACAACTTTCAAAAATATTAGCAAAAAGACTTTGAAACCACTGTTCATGCATTCTGTTCTAAAAAAATAAAATACATATAAATAAATAAAACAAACCCCAACCAAAACAAAAAAAACCCACCACCATGCTTTTTATGCAGAGAAAATAATATCTTATGGTTTTCATAACGTAATTAACAATAAATTATGATAATCCTGACTTTTATTTCCCAGTTCTACTCATTCCTGCACACAATGAAAATAACATTAATTGTGATTTACTAAAAATTAAAGTAAATAACTGACAACTGAAAAGGCAGTGAAAAATTCAGAAACCATTTGACTGCTGAGTTCTGGAATATATGTAATAATTTAACCACCTCTAATCATTGCATCAACAAAAGAATGTTGAATAAGCTTATCAAGGAAGGTGTGGAAGGGTCTAACAGATGCTAGAAAATTCTTTAGTGTTTTTATAAGATCACAGAAACCAGTTTCTGTTGAGCTTAAGAACCCAGATCTGCTATCAGGGGATCTATTTGTAAAGGTATAAAAGTGGTAATATAGTAGACTCACACCCCATTCAGCTGGATTAATGACCTCATGATGAGAATGGCAGCTGCTAGTCAGAAACCTGAAAACAGACCCAGTTTACATTGTGAATTTTCTATCTTGACTACTTCCTACAGGATACTTAATGTCTTATTTATGGCAAAGACTTCAATGCAGAAAGATAGCTGCTTGTATGCCTAAGGAAAGAATTTCATCTGAGCAATAGCATTATTATTATGCAGTGAAACACCTCAAAAGTGTAAAAGAGTACATAGAAAACATACAAAATGCCTCTGAGTCCTTCAGTTACAAGTGGTATAAACTCAAGGTTGTCATTTCCTTTGTAAAGTGTAGTAATGGAAGAAATCTGATGTTCAGTCTTTATATACAGGGCTGGTATCTCATGCAAAGTCTGAGCATTGGCCCAAATCCCATTTCATTTTAGAAAAAAATCTCAGATTATTTTTGAGGTGGAGAGAGAGCGAACACCTTCTCAAATGAACACTACCTCCTGTTTGACTCAGACGAAAAAAAGCCCAAAGAATCAATTTCATTTGGAGTCATTTTATCTTATTTTTCTTCTGCTCCATTATGGAACATTACTGGGATTCACTTATGTCTGAGAAAATTTCCAGCGTTAACTACAAATCTTTAGCATGAAACTGCAAGCTACATCAAGATGGGCACAATGAAAAAAATCACAAAGGATTCTTCTCATTCACCTGCTAGTCACTTTCTACATTTTCCTTTGCCTATCCAATGAGTCAGACTACATTTTTCACAGCTCTTAAACAGAAGAAGGGTTTCTGTTAGACCATGTTCTTCTAGGTACCTTTTAAGAAAATCTCTATATTCTGATTGGTCCCACAGATTTCCTCTGAATTTAAAAATAACATCTAAACCATTGATAATGTTGCTGTAACTGTGATATCATTTAAACACACATACAAAAAAAAGCTTCTTTACAGCCATAAATATCAAAGAGAAATCCTAAAGGAAATACTTGTAGCAAATCAATTAGTATGGTCTTACAAGGGAAAAAAAGAAGTATGTTTACCTCCCTTGTTGAAAATAAAAAAATCAAATATTTTAGGTATATAATGTTCAGAAAAATAAAGGCCAAGGATTCTACAATGACTAGAAGTACAGACATCAGGGCTGTAGATGCTTGCTATTTTCTAGACTAGATAATTTTTTCTTTAAAAAACAAAACAAAACAAACAACCAAAACCTACCTCTCTGTTATGGTTAAAAAACAGGGCTAGATTTGAATTTTTTCCACATTTGTACAGATGTCTCTATCTACACCTGAGCCCTACTGACCAAACTACTTAGCCCCTGCATTCACACGGCTGTGCATTATCTTTACATTAAGTAGGAAACTCCTGTCCATTTAACTGAGAATTCAAGCCTGTTGTCTTTTCATTGTCTTGTAAGAAACCCATTCACTCCCCCCACACTGTGACAGACTCTCAAGATATCCACCTAGCCTGCCTGTTATCTAACACTTTGACTTACAGTCAGATGCAAACAGCCATCAGGAATTGCATTTTGCTTCTTAAGAGAATTATTATTTCTTTCACATCACAGCAAGGAAACACAAACAGCCAGGAAATTCTCAAGGTTATACTTCTAGGGCCCACTTCTCTGCTACAGTCTCTTGATCTTTAAGAAAATGACTTGTTCTTTCTCCTGTGAAAATGCTGTCTAATATCAGGTAGTTTGAACTGACTTTCCAGGGAAGCATGATTTCTGTATGAATGTGAGAAGGTGGACCAATTAACTTGGAAACAGTAGGGATCTAACTACAAGAACTTGTTAGTTAACCTCAAAGCTCAAAGGACAGCCTGGACAATTGTATCCAACATTGCTTGCTCATAGCAGAAGCAAGACGTACCCAGGAGGCCTCACACTTCTTTCCACCCTTTACCTGCCACCTTCCCTTAAGTAGATTTGTAAAGCAGTTTAAAAACAATGTATTCATGACACAGTTAGCTCGACAGTTAACTACATAAAATTGATTTTTACATTTGTGCACTACATTGGTTCAATTCAGGCAAATTTAAATTTTTGACGAATTATTCCCCTAAGCAGCATCATAACACCCCAATTCTGATAATAAACTTTAGGTGTCTCTGTAACAACAAAAGATTTGGAAACTATTTGCCACACTAGCGTTTTTCAGGTACCTTACTACCTCCACAACTGATAAAGCATTACATTTTTTTAAATTATTATTATTTAATTTATTATTGACTAATAACCAATAAATGCTTTAGCAAAACACTCTCATCTCTAAAACATTCCTGTTTCCAAATGCTATCTTACTAGAAGAAATTTAATACTGCCACAACTATTTTATGCACTGCATAGCACCTTAATCTTTTCAGCTATACAAAACCTACCTTCCTTCTATTGAAAACTATCCTTGAATTCACTCAGCATATGAGTTCAACTTTCTCAAATAGTTTTCCTCTGTTTCTTGGTATATTTTGGTCCTTCCTTCTCAACACAATACTCTTCCATCCCTGGTAACCCGTCTGTGTAATTGTCTGTTTCCACTTACAGGTTTTATGGGACAGCTAAAGCGAACAGCCATATTTCAATGAACTGCTCCATTTTTCTTGGACTACTCTCTTATACTTAACCTTTACATATTATTTAATCTTACTTCAAACAATTATATCAAATTATTTTCTAATATTTTTCTGGAACACCCTTCACCAACTGTTCTGAAATAATCTGCTGGGGTTTTGTGCATGAGTATGCTAGCATCTGAGAGACAGAGTACATAGAACATAACTGAAAAAACATTCATCATATGTGCTAATTCTGTGCCATATATGTATGTATAGAAGTCAGTGAACATTATTGGGGGAAGAAACAATATTATTTTGCTTAACATCGCAAGGCACTTTAAAACTATAAAAATACACAGAGAAAGTCTGAGCCTTAAATCAAATTTATGTACTTCTGCTATTCATGAGATATTCTTATCCTCACCTATGTTACCTAAATTCAAAGTTTCTGGTATTTGTCCACTTCAGATTACTTAACATTAGGTAAGACATCAGGTTATATGTTAAAAAAAACCCCACAACCAAACCTTAAATTTTCTTTATGAATGCATTCAATTCATTCTTATGTTACTTCTCTTTTTCTGCAGTCTCTCCTAGACATACCAATTTGTGAGGCACTTTTTAGATACAGATTCTGTTGTAGGTCTTTGAGTTTGCTGAAAAAATTGAGAGATTCCTTGACTTGAATTTGTCCTACATCAGAAAACATAAGTAGTGTTACAGTCAGCAGAGCCTCATTAGTCCCAGAAATCACAATAGCTGAGGTTTCAGTCAACTGAGAGTCTTCAGTTTGAGAGAGGTCTATTATTCACTGTAACTACCAAAGATAGAGGCTACTGTCATTGTGAATTGAAGGGTTAAAGAATGCAACATTTGGACTGAAGGCTGTTGTATCCTCAAGAGATGTCCTCCTCCAATTACTTGTTTTATAGGACACTTGATAACTGGAGAATTAGTTGGCACTGCAAAGAATAAAAGTCTGAGGGGAAAAAAAGTTAGCACTGTGAGATTGGATGATATGGTAATGAGCCTGCACCCTGGAGTTCTCCTTTCAGAGACACTGCTGGGACCTATGGGAACCTTGCTCTGTAAGGGTTTATTGAGAATTAATGCCTCTTCTTCATAGCCAGAGCTATGAAAGATGATTGCAGAGAACCAATCGTGCCTGCTAGTTCAGCCATTGTATACACCTGATGCTTCTTGGAAAAGAAGTTGGACAGGTGTTTAGTAATAGACTCAGAACTTACAGGGCCTTCAGGTGTCACATCATATGGAGACTTCCTGCTGTTCGAGACCATAAGTAACACAAAAGTATTTGCCTTCTCAATCCATTTTTTTTTTTGCTGTAAAAGAGATTCCTGCAGTGCTTATAATGATAGGAGACATGTAAAGAGAGCAGACATGCAAGGTATTCTACTTCTTCTATTAAGATCATAAAGTGGTGGAGAAGTTCCCAATGTCTTCTAATGCTTCTAAACCATTCAAAGCATTAGAATTGCCTCTTGAATCTAAGGTATGTAGCTCTGCAAATGTGGAAAATGCAAATTATTCTGGGATTATTTTGTCTGCTTACTGAACGTGATCAATTCTAACTAAAGGAAAGGATATATGAATCTTATCAACAAATTTTGGCTTTGGCAGAGGGAGATGACATATCCTTACCTGTTTTCCATGATTCATAACTTCCAAGCTTTTAAATGTCAGGATCAAACCAAAGAAATTCACCTGCAGGCTATCTGACTTTTAGTTTCACCTCCTTCGCAGTATTAATAAAAATAAGTAATTCAGGTCTCTCAAAGAAAAGGTAAATAACTACAACAGAAAGCTAAGACATAAGATCCCTGGAATCATTTTCTCTTTCATTAGTTACCCCACTATAAATAACACACTGTACAAGGTGACGTTAGCTATGTCATCTGTAAAATGGTAATAATACTGGGAAGTTGTCACTATTAGCAATTCCTAAAGTTAATTTTCAAAAAATGTTTCACTTTCGTACACTGACCACAACACTCAGCCAACTCCAAAGTGTTAAACAGCACTAGATAGTTCACTATAAGAAAGAACTTCTCCTCTTGATCTACCTAAATAAAAATTAAGTCCTGTCTAGCAAGTGTCATAGACTCTCAAGTGAAGCAGCACTACTGCATATCTTCATCAAAAGATCAATGTTGATTCAGATCCTGTTACTTTGATCTAAACATATCTCAAGGTTACTTTCAATTGCAAAGGCAAAAGTCTTCTCTAGAATTTAAGGTTAATTTTCTCATTTAATCATTTGCATATTTAATTTTTTTATTATTAATTGTGAGCACTGTTTACTTAATTTGCTCCTCTTTCTGATGGCCTACTGCAGAGAAAACTAAGGATAAAAAAAAAAAGACATCTATAGAAAAACAAAACCAGCAAAGGGTCTTAAAATTTGCCAAATCACATGCTATCAAATGCCTCTTCTATCTAAAATAAATACCTAAATACTCTTTAATCTTCATTATCATTACTCTTCTTTACAAGTACAGTACTGGATATGAAAGCGAATATGAAGTACTTTAACCACTTCTCTATGCATCAATGGAGTATTTAAATTTAATGTATCCCTCTGAATGACAACTTGCTTCTCCTTAGTACTCAGATACTTTCTCAGAAATTAAACAATTAATAAGTCAGGAGCTATATGAGTTTAAATTATTCATCCAAATGAACATTAATCACTTATAAAGAGGTATAGGAATTTAAAAAAGAAATATATCTATCCTTTTAATATTAAATCTATTTTAGCCAAAATGTCTTTAAACATATGTAATTTGCATAATGGCAATGCAAGCAAAGCTATATTAGGGCTATTTATGTTAAAATATATATATTTGCCAAACAAAATAATGAATCCATGACCTGTTACCTATAATCAGACAAGAAGAAAAATATTACAATTCTGTGCTCTGTGTGTGAATAAAAAAGTGTATTTAAGTTCCCTTAAATTATTAGTTTTACCAATATTTAAGAATCTTACCTCTTCTTACAGAAGTTAAAATACAGTCTGAAACTTTCCCGAGCTCTTTGCAAATTTTTCAGTGTTCACACAAACATGTCAAATAATTTTCCTGACACTTATTAGAAGAAAGCAAGACAATGGACATAGCCAAATTTTAGCTTAGCCATGACATGTGAAGAGATATGGGAGAAGCACAAAATGATTCTCATTTCTTGATTTAAATTAGATTTATTCCAGATGTAGGCATTGGTAGCCAGAAGGAGACCAGAACTATTACTTTGCAGAAGTTGTTATTTTTGAATAATGTGTGCAGTCATTCATAGGAGCTTTGAAAAAGTTGCATATTTTCCTGGAATTGAAGTACTAGGATAATGACAAAATATAGCAGATGTAACAATAAGGGCAAAAGAGGCAGGAAGAGATACCCCCTATCTAGCAGTGCAAGAAAACCTACATCCTTATTATGGATCCAGTATGTCACAGATGAGCCATCATTCTTTGATTTTCTATCTCATTCTCCATACCTTACGTGTGTTGTTTATGTAAATTTTTTAGCTGTTAAGTATAAAGCTTTCACCTACTTAATGTAGGTGAAATGTACTTAATGTGTACAACACAAAACCTTTAGTCTTCTGGGGCTCATAAAAAAAAAAAACAATCAAAAGAAAAAAAGTAAGTAAAACATTACTTGCAGTTCTCTAACAAAAAGAAAGAACTAATAGGATCAAATCTTATCCTGGAAATGTATGCCTGTATTTCATGCTAAAAAAATTTCACTGCAATATAGATTCTAGTTTTCAGCATAGAGACACTTCTTTTAATATCATTCCAGCATTAACGTCTGACAAAGACATTTTATTTCAAAGCTTTTTACAATGTCCTGAGGAATTCCCAAGGAAACCTCTGCTTTTATTTGTAAACTCAGCTTCCCCTTATTTTCTAACACCCTACACCAGGTTACCCAATCCTATTTGACATAATGAACAGCAAAAACATATAATTGTAAGTTCATATTTATATTCATGCAGAATAGCTGCAGTTAAAGGTACAATCTATAAAAGGCAAGCAAGCCAACTCCTGACAGTTTGTTTCATTAATCATTCATATTCAGGTCTACAATTTCCCATTTTACCTATGTTGGTTTATGGATTAAAATAACTAATCTTAACTGCTTGAACCCAAGATTGTGACAAAACCCCTGGAAATTCTCAAGTGAAGACTAAACTCCATTCTGAGAGCATGTGGATAAAATTGTGAGAGTTCCAGGAACTGTTTTAGCTGATGTAGGGATTCTTATAGCTATAGAAGGAGAGGAATGGTATCTGTGTACAGAGAGCACACAAAATGATGCTCCTCAGTACAGGAGAGCTACGGACATACTGGAGTGAGTCCAGCAAAGAGCCACAAATAGAAGTAAGGGACTGGAGCATCTCTGCTATGAGGACAGGCTGAGGGCACTGACTACCTGGTCCTTGACATCAGACAGAACTCTCAAGAAGATCCTATCAATATATATATCTATATGAGCATCTGATGGAAGGGAATAGAAAAGAAAACAAATTAGAAAATGGAGCCAGCCTCTTCTCAGTCATGCCCATTGACAGGGCAGCTCAAATAATCTGTAATTCCATGATTCCATTATTTTAAAACCCTGTAACTTAGTAACAGGATTTAAATCCATGGTTTAGTATCATGTTCCTTGCAGTATAAGCACTTCCTATGAATAGTAACAAAAATATATACCTGGCATCATGCTAATAATAAATATTCTTGCAATTTATAGTGAAATCCACAGTTCTCTAGTATGAGAAATATTAATTAAAAATATACCTTCCAACTATAGTATAATAAAATTATTGATAGTGAATAACAAAAATCGTGTTCAGATCAACTAAATATATAGAACAGAAGTAGCCAAAATCAATATAACTCTGTTTCAGTAAGCTTCAGCCAAACCAAATTTTTGCTGTTTCTTGAGGCTTGTTTTCACTCTTCCTTGTTTAAAAAAAAAAAAAACCCAACACAAACAAAACCCCCCCCCAAAAAACTGAAACAATTCTAGATGGTAATTAAAGATGAATATGCCAAGCACTCACATCCATCAAAATTGTATCAATCTCACCCACAAAGTAAAGGATTTTTCCATACTGCAGTATTGTTGATGTGGCAACATGAAACGATTTAGGTGTACTTCTGCATGAAGTAAAATTTGAGATAGAAAAATTATCAGTAATGGTATTTGTTGTGTTTCCTCTGCACCATCATGCACAACAGAATCTCTTAGTTTTATTTTTACTACCACCACTAATCAGAACAGGAAAATTTCCTCAAAACCCAAATGTTTTATCAGGAGAAGTGTAAAGTAACTTCTTCCATAGTCCAAAAGTTTCCAAAGTAAGTTAGCATCTAGAAATAAGCATACAAATATCTAGAAATCAGCATAGCATGAAATACATTTTTTAAAGTAGTATGCAGGAGAAAGAAAAAAAAAAAAGGAAAAAGACAGGAAAGATAAGGGTAAGTAAACAGAAAATATATGTGAAGAGTATTTCCTTGGTTTGTATTTCTTCTGTCCGCTGCTTGCACACCAGAATTCCTTACATATATATGACCTATATATGAATAGGAATATACATGAATGCACATTGCAAAGAGGAATGGAAGAAATATGCAATGGAAGGAGTGTAGAAGCCAAGATTCAGATAGTAATAGCTACTAACTCTAAATATTGGCTACTCGGATTTCACAGTCCTTTTGATGTAAGATTCCACTGAATGTACTCTTCTTTCCACCTTTCGGACAGACTTAGAACAGTCTATATAAACACACAAAAAATGTTAAAAGTATAATGCCTCACATTTTTTATAACTGTGAAGCAGTAATACAAAAAAAGACAATATATTTTATGAAGACGTTTATATGGTTCCTATCAAAAAAGTGACATGACTTACATTCTGACATGGATCTTCTTTACAAGAAAAAAATAGTCTATGATAGAAGCCTAATTAAGTGACAAAATAACATTAACTCACGTGCTGTGAAAAGCAAAGGAACCTACTGAAATGAACAAAAAATAGCTCCATCGAGAGCCTGTTTAGAAAGGATGGAGCATACAGATTACCTACAAATTTAAAGCTGCAGTGTATTATATTAAGAGATATTGAGAAAAAGAAGTAATAGTATTGGCTAGAAATATTTGCTTTGAAGGAACGTGATGACAAAATTGTCTGTGATTATGAGATCTTGAATTTGACACAGAAAATATATAAAGGAGAGCTCACCTACCGGCAGGAAGGAACAAGAAGGAGGCAAATACATCTAGTCTACAAATCAAGAATAACCTCAGTGCAGAAGAGAAGAGTTTTCTTTGGAAAGTCCAGAAAGAGGAACATTGATTATAACCTTAGTTACATTTCGTTAATTTAACTTTTCAGTCTTATGAAGTCTTGGAAGATTTCCTACTTTGTTTTCCACCAGGAGGTCAGGAAGGCACCAGATTAGATATATTAAAAAAAAAGGAAATGAGTGGCCACAGAACGGCCTTGACTGATATGCCCTTTTGCAACACGGTAAGTAGATTTTTTACTGCTTGTCTTCCATGAGGAATTCTTTGAAGGACAGAGAATGCAGGAATAGAGGATTTTCACTTACAACAATAATTAAATAAAACCTAATCAAACCATTTTATTATTTTCTGCTAAAGGCCAATATATTTAGCATCTTCTTCCATGCATAATAAATTACATTAGCTCTGGGCATTTTCAGAATGTTGATTTGTTAAAGATGCTCATATATATTCAGTGACATTCTTTGTAATATCCAGGTAAATATAACCAGTTGAGTCTTTTTGGTTTTGAAAGAAAATCAAGCATTAAAAGTCTACTTAAAAGGTAAAAATTCCAAATCTATCCAGTGAGATGTCTTTTTCATATACGGCTCTGTTAAGGTCATTCCTACTGCAGCAGTCACATTGTCCTTTGTTGCAATTGTAACATCAGAGGCTCAACATCATCTGATTTTTTCATAAATCAAAATCAACTCAGACAAAAAAAAAATAAAAGAGGCAGCTTTAGCAGTAAGGTACAAAATCTAAGTAAAAAATAAAAAATACTGCCCAATAGCCCCAGTTTTAGAATGTAACCATAATTACATGCACTTCAATTATGTAGTGATCAACTTCAAGATTATATTCCGTTGCCGATTGCAGTATTTAAATACCTTGCATAAAACGTATCAGTAATAGTCACGAAAATAAATATTATTGAAATAATTTCATTATATGTTAGAAGTACTTTGCATATGAACAAAGTAGATGGAGCACAAATGTTTCTACTGACTACATACAAAACCAAGTATAAGCTACCCACGATACAACGTTCTTCCATGAAGAAAACATAACCTTTGTATAAAGGTTTATACATCTGTCACCGATTCCAAATAACATAAAGAAGTTTTAACACTCCAGTTTCACCCAGCATATTAAAAATTTCTTTAGTTTTACAACAATAATGCACACAACTGAAACTCCACTTCAGTTTCTTCTAATTCCCTCTCTTGTATCTAAGTTTTGACAGTCTCATCTACTGTTTCTGAGATTAACCAACACGCTAATGAACTAAGGGCACTTCCCTCAGTTTGCCATGCAGTTCAGGCCTGCTACACGCTCAAGTAATTTAGATCCCAAAATTTCTTAAGAGCTATTAAGAATCTTATTTCTGGCCTTTCTTCATGAATTTTATATAGTGTCTGGTATCACTATCAACTTTTTCAGTATTTTTAAAAATTAGACTAGGTGATTTCAAAATTTTAGAGACCACTAATATTTTAATGTATATGATCCCCACAGGTCTCCCATGCCAGGGCACACGGTAACAAAGCCTGGGCAGCAATAAGCAACTGCTCGGAAGTTTGCCCTGC
>JANHGB010018928.1:0-19055 GCA_026283785.1 Coracopsis vasa | reverse complement strand
AAGGGACTGGGTGCTGCTGCTGCCCTGTGCTCCTCCCGGGGGGCCTGCCGCTGGCTGGGGTGCCCGGGGCCGGGTGCTGGGTGCTGGCTGGGTGGCGGGAGGTTCCCAGGCGAGGGGAGGCTGCGCTCATGGCTGGGGAATGTGGGTGTATCCGGGCAGGGAGGGCCGGGCCTTGCCCGTGCGGCGGGGGGCCTGTTCCTGCTTGCAAGCGGCTTCCAGCAGGAGCTGCGCCAGCAGCAGCCGGCCTGGAGGCCTTATTCCCAGGGGAGTAGCTAAGATTGAGTCCTTGTGGTGGTGTCCTCGCCCCTCACCTGGCTGATCTCTGCAGCTACCTGAAAGGAGGCTAGGAGGTGGCTGGTCTCTTCTCCCAAGAACAAGAGGAAACGGCCTCAAGATGCTCCAGAGGATATTGGGGAAAAATAGGCAGTCAGGGGTTGGAACAGGCTGCCCAGGGTAGTGGTGGAATCACCATCCCTGGAAGTGTTCACAACTGTGTAGATGAGGCCCTCAGTGACATGGTTTAGTCTTGGACTTGGCAGTCCTGGGATCACGCTTGGACTTGGTGATCTTTAAAGGTCTTTTCCAACCCAGTTGATTCTGTGATTCAGTGATCTGCTGGGGAGCCTTCTGAGGCTTCGCTGAGGAGCAGTGGAGGGGGCTTGGAGCTGGGTAGAGACTGCTGCTTGTCAGAGTGGTTAGCATGTGCCACCATGGCTCATATTGGAGGCCCAAGCTTGGGGATGGCCTCTCTGGCCTGCTTCAGAGTCTGTGGCTCATTGTGGCTGAGCAAGCCCTGCTTGTTGGAGGTGCAAAGTTCATGCTTTGGTTTGGTCTTACTTCAGAACACTGTTTTGCCATTTTCTGCCTGATACCCAGTACAGGCTTCTGTACACAGCCAGTGTTCTCCTGGGGTCAACAAGATGTGAAGAAGCAGCAGGGAAGTTTGCAGAGCAAAGCTGCTGTTGCTTGTCCCATCTTATGTGCAGTTTCCCATTGTCTCTTCACTCAGCATGTTGGTCCATGAGCTCTGGCTCGTTCCAGTGGGAGCTGTGAGCCTCTAAAGCCAGGACATCGTAGACTGGAAGTGCACAACCTTAGTACTGCTCCAACATGGGCTTGCTGGAAGAGGGAGCTCAAGGAGATCCCTGCCCCATTCCTATTTCGCGTTTGTGGGCCAGGAGTGTTTTAACACCTTCTCGCAGTTTCAGAAGCTTTGATGCTCTCTATGCTATTGCTGCCCACCTTAGCCCTAGGAGAGCTGCTGATACAGTTCCAACATGCCCTCCTGAGGGGTGCAGCTGCAGTTGTGGTTATCAGCTCTTTGGAAAAGCTGGATATATGAGTCCAGGCAGAGATCCAAGCCAGCACTGCTACCCTGTTTCCAGAACCTGAGTTTTTGTTCATAGCAAGCAGAGATACCCATCCAGCCCTGCACACTGCTGTGTAGATACATACCCAAGGACTTAAAAGCCCATCCCACCAGAGAGCCAGGAGGATGGTCTCGATGCTGCTCCCCATCCTTGTGCATAGAGGGACCATGCAATGGGTGCAGCATCTCCGACAGTTCTGGAAGTCTTTCTCACAACCACATTCCCCTCTCCCAAGAAAGATGCTTTCTAAGGTGGTTTAAGGTAACTCCGTTTACTCTGATGTAAGCCATGTTCATTCCCTGTGGTGGTGGGTTTCAGCTGTGACTCTGCACAGGGAGGGCTGATCATGGGAGCACAGAGTTCATTACCCAAAAAAGACTTAAAAGAGCTGATCTTTATGTGGCAGGATGGCGGCTAACAGGGGGTGTTAATACACCAAGGGAAGGCAAAGAGCCCTGTGGACCTAGAGAACAAAGTCAAACCAGAGTCCGGCCAGCTTGGGCTGATGACAAATAACCATCATTGGTGGTTCAAAGGGACATTTCTAGGTATCAAGGTATCAGTTGGTGCAGTTCTAAGAAGCCCTCTGATGGGCACTGGCTTGGAAAAACTTGGGTGGCTTGGAACTTGGAGTTTTCCCTGTGCATAGAGGGCCCATGCAATGAGTGCAGCATCTCCGACAGCTCAGGAAGTGTTTCTCACAATCAATCACATTTCCCTCTCCCAAGAAAGATGCCCTGCTTTCCAAGGTGATTTAAGGTAACTCCCTTTACTCTTGTGTTTAGCCACACAGGGCACTGATGTGTAGGGCATGTGTGAGAGAAGACTACTGGGAGACGAGGGGTGTGTTTTCACATTAATAAGGTGAAGTTTGCATAGTGAACTGAGTACATAATGATATGCATCATCTCTTGTTGGTACCTGCCTCAGCGTAGCTGGGAGCGTTGGTGAGAAGCAAAGGTGCCATGATGGGTTTAGAGACCATGTGTTGGATGCTGAATCCAGTCTGGTGTCCATGCTTCAGAAAAACTTGAGAAGTCTGGAAGGTATCAAGGAGGGAGTTGTTGGGACACCGATCTGAACGGTCTGATCCTCAGGATGAGATCAGAGGTGTGTGCAGTGGCTGCAGAGGTGTTCTGCTTACAGTGTACAGGCATCTGTAGGAAGAGGGAGCTTCAAAAACCAGCACCTTTTTCATCTTAACCTGCTTTTGCTTGTGGGGTTGAACAGATAGAGCTGAGGTCGGACAAATTTGGAACAGGTTTTTACCAGTGAGGTAGGTCCCCACAGAGCACTGGTGTGGGGCAAGTGATGGGTTATGTCTTTCACATCACCAGCTCTGCTGGGTTGTCCCTTTTAGCAGACCCTGGCCAGCCATCAGAGCACAGTTCAGTACAGTTCTTCGATCTGTGTGTATTCAGATGTGGATTGGGAAGTAGTAGGTGCTAGAGGCTTAATATATGGCTAAAATCTGTGCCCTGCACTGCATGCATAGTCTGATGGCACCAGCTGCTGCCACTTGTGGTGTACTAAGGAGTAAGAGTGGCAGTTTGTGATTGCCGGAGGATCTGTTTTCCCAGAGATCCTCTGGGAAAGATCCTCTCCTTTTACTGCTGCAAAGTACTTAAAGCTCCAGTGAGGTAACCCTTGCTAGGGCCATGTCCTACACAGGGTGTCCCCATTGGGTAATCCTGTGATGGGAATGCTAGCCTTGCCATGTTGGTCCTTGACCTGGAGAAATCTCTCTTCCTGCCAGCATTGCCAGGGTTGAAGGTTCATCGAGCCTGGCCAGGAAAAGGTGGCTCTGCCCAGGCACGTCGCACTCTGCTGCCCTTTTATCTGCGTGTGCGGGCAGATGGGTACTTTGGAACGTGGTTTGTGTGGGCACCGCTGTGTTTGCTCAGCCTCTGACCTGGTTTCGAGGCTGCTTTTACTGTCAAGGGTTTCAGTGTCCAAGTCAGTTCCACAGTGGCTTGGATAATGAATCGGTTAATTATTAGTTGCTGTGTGGAGAGACCAAATGTGTCTGCCACTAGCGCTTCTGAAGCACAAAGTAGATGAACCTGCTGTGCTTCATCCTATGAAGGGAGCAGCCTGGGTGAGCAGTCAGTTTTGCCCAGCCAGCCCTTTCCTGCTCACAGCTTTGCAGCAGCACATGGATACAGACAGCAGCGGGGCCATGCTGTTGGTAGAGGCAAAGGAGGCTGTTGTGTCCAGCCTCTGTGATGGAGGGCTCTGGTCTTGCTTCCTGTGTGTGATGCTGCCCATCCCACAACTGTGGTCTGGTCTGAGGGCACTGAAGGTGTCCAGGATGGGTGGCTGACCGAGGGACATCAGCTATGTAGGGTGTGTGCTTTATGTCCATACCCTCTTTATGTCCATATCTGTTGCTCTTCACAGTGGGGACTCTATCCACTGTAACTTCCAAACTTCCATATGGGTTTCCACCTTTTGCATGAAAATCTCCATGAACAGAAGCTTCTGGGCAGTGACAAACTTGGCCTGAGTCTCTGTTTTCCAGGACGGGTCAGACTGATTGCCTCTCTTGTGTGGTTGTGTCCTGGAGCCAAGGCCCCAGTTTGGCTGTGCTAAGGCTCTTGGTGTGCAAGTGGTGCTGTGAGTCCACTGCTTCTGCTTTCGAGGTCAGATGCGCCTGGGGAAGATGTTCAACCGCAGCACTCACGGTCTGATCTCTTCTGTATTACTAAATAACAAAGAGAAGAGGGAGGAAGAGACTGGGGGTGTGTTTTAATGTGAAAAACCAGTGGTGCAGCCAGTCGAGCAGAGAAGCTGGTCAAGTGTATCGCTACTCCCCCATGCCTACGTGAACCCTAATGATGAGGGAGTTCATTAAGGTGTTACCTCACCTGGAGGCAATTTCTGCTAAACAAACTCATACCAAGGCTCCAGCACTGCTGATGCCTGGATTTCAGTTAGTTCATTAGATCAGGACAGGTCACTGGTGGCTTGATATGTGCTTCCGAGTGGTCAATGTTCCTCCCTAGGAGAAGATGGGGATCTCGTGCCTCTTCCAGTGGGGAACGGTGCCTGAATGGCTGCTGTCACCCCCTGCACTGCTCATGCAGTGGTGGGGAGGGGAACGGTGTTGTTGGAGGGGGGATTCCCACACCCAAGTCAATCTCCTGCAGGTATGTACTTGGACCTTCCTTGCGCTGATCTGGCACAGACACTTGGAGTGTACAGTATTGCACTAGCAGGATTTACACCAATGAGGTGCAGGAAATTGCCTTATGTTGCATTTTGTTAGCAAAGGATCAGCGCCCGGGGTGGACGAGCTGACATCAGCGAGTTGTGTCAGCGCTTTTCGGCAGCCAGGTACTTGGCCTGTGGCTGTTCTGGGTGGTTGAGAAACTGCTCTCGAGGTGCCTTCCTGACAGCTCTGTGGGTGTCATCCGCACCCGCCCGCACACGGCTGCTGCGCTCGCTCCTGCGAGAAGCTGCTGGTGGAGGAGGAGAGCAAGTGCAAGGAAATGGCTGTGGGGAGGGCTCTGTGCTGGGGGATGAGCTGAAAACCAAGTGATGGAGCCAGCTCTGCATCCCTGCGGGCTGCGGGGGCTCCAGGTGACGTGGGAGCTGACGGATGAGTTACATTGGGGCCTGGGAATGGGCGCATCAGGGCTAGGTGTGGGTCACCCATGTGTCAGTGTGGTGTGCATGGGCATCACCCTTGCATGAGGAGAGAGGGGTGGTCAGCGTGTTTGGGAGCAGAGCAACAGGGATGTAAAATGCACTGAGGGCCAGCAACAGTGACAGATTTGAAAGACTGTTGTGGCAAGGACCCCAGCCTGACATGTGAAAGGGGGTTGTGCGCCAGATCCTCAGGCCTTCCTGGACTAGCTGGTGGTCTTGAGTACCTTGTGAGAATGGTCTAAGTCAAGGATTTGTGATTAGTAGTGGTGATCCTTCAGGTGCAGTAGAAACTTCTACAAGTTCTGGAGCCTACTGTTTGGGGCAGGAGGAGATGCTATAGGCTGCTGGTTGCTGCAGGTAAAGGCATTTTTCCTGCTTTTGATTACCAGAGCTAAGCTTTTCCCCATGGTCTGCAGGGAGTGCTCTGGAAGCAGCCATAGAGGGAACTGAGATCTGTTCTCAGTACCTTTTCCAGGTGATTGTGAAGGGATCTTGTGACTGTCTTCAGTTCAAGGCCACTTCTACCTTGGTCTCTGTTCCTTCAGTAACACAGTCTGTAAGCTTTTGCTTTTACCCTCCTGGGTACTGGAATAAGAGTGTGCTCACCATAGCTCTGTGAGCATTTAAACTGGGGTATCTCGACCCTGAAACGCTGCGAGTAGAACATCTTATCATTACAGCTGGCTCTGCTGAGTGGTCTGGGCAGGGTCAATCACTGGAGCAATGTGGGACCTTTCACTGCAGCTGGCTGCCTTCCTCCTACTGCAGGTGAGATGCTTTACACAGCCACATGTGCAGCGGACGTGTCCTCTTCTGCTAAACAGGGGATACTGGAGGGCAGCAGAGAGAGTGCAAGGGGCATAACAGCTTCTGTACAAGAAGTGATCCAACAGCTGGGACTCCACAGTGTGGAAAAGAGGGGTTGTGGTGAAAGATGGGGGTGCTGGTCAGGCTGGCTAGGTGTGTTATGTTAGCTTACCACCTCTGGTACTGGAGCTGGGGCATCCAGTGAAGTCAAACCTGAAACAGAAGAAAGTAGGTTTTCAAGAAATGGGTATTAGTGTTGCTGAAACTCCTCGCTAAAGAAATGCGGAACTGAAATTTTGTATGGTTTTAAAAGGAGACAGAACAATTACTCAAAGGAGAGATTTTTGTGGTTTACCAAATAGGCAAACCACAGGAGATCCCTGAGCTGAAGGAGCCAGCAGCCACAAACATGTGGGGTCAGTGTCATGTACTCTCACTCTTGTTCCTGCTCTTCCTGGGCTCCCATGTGCCAGCTGATGCTGGACATGGCTGGACGGACCTCAGTCTGAATACAGATGGCCATTCTCAGGTAGTGATGTTGGGCAGCCTCCTGCCCTCCGCAGAAGCTGCTGCTGGGGCAAAGCAGCCCCTGCCGCCCCCAGGGAGGGTAAGCAGCCCTTGGGAGGGATCTGGGGACACCCAGAGGAGACCAGAGCTGTGTGGTTGAGTCGGCAGGTACCAGAGTACCCTCCCTGCTGCAGCGTGGGACAGGCGCTAACAGTGACCATGACAGCATCACTGCTGGTGTCTCCATCCCGCTCCTTCCCACCAGTGGGGCTGTCACTTGGGTGCAGGGACTTGCGGTGGTGGGAGTTCGGGTTGCACCATGCGGAGAGGTGACAGCACCCTGGCATGTGCTGCTGAGCAGAGATGATGTGGGTGCAGCCCGGCACACCGGGACCCGTGGACTGATGGTGCCATGCACAGGCTGGGACACATCAGGTTGATCACGAGGGCTGGCTGGTGGCCTGGGCTGGAATTAAGCATTGGCACACGTCGGGAGCTGATTGACAAGCAGAGGTGTGCAGGTTGTACGTTGGTGTTTCGGGTTAAGCGTGCTAATGGTAGTTACTAAATTGATGTGTTGTATGGCTGAACGTTAGTTCAGTTGGCATTGTGGTGCTGTTAGATGTTTGTGTTAAGGTTTACTGAGAGGCCTTTGCAGCAAGTCAGAAATCAAACTGTTACTAACCTGGACCTTGGTTAAAAACCAAAGATCTGTTAGAATAGTTAGCACAGGAGGCAGCTATGGAAAACCTGGAGACTTTCTCTGTGCTGAGCATCTGAGAACAGAAAGAGAAGAAAGCAGCCTGCCCTTTCCAGGTCTTTCTCTGCCTGTCTTTCCTTTCTTAAGGCCCAGTTGGTGAGTGCATTTGACTCGTGCTCTGCTCAGAACCCCTTGAAAAACCTGCTTGGTTTTTGCCAGTTTTCTATCATTCGGGAATAATGTGTATTTAGTGAAACAGTGCCCATACGCCGCCTTGTCTAATCAGGAGGGAGGGGATGCCAGCAAAGGAGAAGGCATGGAAGGTGGTTTAGCCATCTCAGTGGACTGGCAAAGGGACTAAGTGGAGCTGAAGTTACAAGTGGAGGTGGCAGCTATTTTTAGACCAAGTAATGCAGTTGGAAATACAGGTGTGCTGTTACCTGTTTGAAAGGGCACAAGAACTTACCATTTTCCTCCTAACTTACTGGTTGTTTTAATAAAAACTTTACTTCTGCCTAAAAAAAGAAACGATAGGTGGAAGAGACCATGGAGAAATGATTCCTGTTAAGAACGGTCATGGTGGTTATAAATAACTTTGTGTTGCTGCATCAGACTCTTATTTTATTTGTCTGTAGCTTTTGATAAAGAAGTGTTACTAAGTTCGTGTATGAATGGTAAACTTGAGGTGTAAGCATTGTGTTCTTGTGTCTTGACACGATGGACAGACGTGCTGTGGCCTGCAGAGCTGACGGCTGCACAAGTGCCATGCTGAAGGCACAGTGGTGGATCATCTCTTCCTTCCCTCATGCACGCTGAGCAGCAGCGGGTCCGTGTGCAGATGTGCAGTCAGGCAGGGCAGGGTCCCTGCCAGCCCTCTGGCCACGGTAGTGGGCTCATCCCCACACAGCTTTGGCCTGTGCATCTCCCACTGGTTCCCTGGGTGAGGCAGGTAGAGGTGAGACAAGGCATTAGCTTGGAGAGAGAGGGGGCTGCAGCTGCCATGTGCCCAGCCTTGCCCTGGGAGATACAGGAACATTAACTGGGATGAAGATAGTCGCTGACTGGCACTGGCAGGGCTGAAGAGCCTGCCATTGCCCTCTGATCCTGCCTGTGCCTGGCAGCATCTCCTGCACTGCCGTGGTTTCAGGCTTGTGGTTCTTGGCACTGCCCCGGATGAAACACCTACTCGGCAGAGACCTGCAGCGCCAGCTCACCCAGCCGGTTTGGGCAGTGCCGGGGCAGGCACAGAGAGCTGGGGTTTGCACTCTAAGCCCTGGTGGGGTCGGGGCTGTCAGGGGCAGCTTGGAGGAGCTGTGGGGTGGCCACTGTGGGGATGGGGCAGCAGGACAGGTCTAGGGCCATCCTTCCCTCAGGCCTGGTGTCCCACTGCAGCCTTGGGTGACATCTGAGCAGCGGTAGCACCAAGGCTGTCGTGTTTAATCATGGAATCAGGAATGGTTTGTCTTGGAAGGGACCTTAAAGCTCATCCAGTTCCAACCCCCTGCCACGAACAAGGACATCTTCCACCAGACCAGGTTGCTTCAAGCCCTGTCCAACCTGACCTTGAACACTGCCAGGGATGGGGCAGCCACAGCTTCTCTGAGTAACATGTGCCAGCACCCAGTCACTGCCCACGGTCAGGTCTCACGGAGTCACCTCTTCCCTTTTTGAACCCATGTGAGATTTCCATTCATTGTGGCAGTGAATTCCACAAGTTTATTACAGGTTCTTCAAGAAGCTGTGCTCCCACAGGTTTCCTGTCTCCAAAAATCCTTTATTATTTTTATGCAATTAACACAGAGCAAGTGCTGCTCTTTTGTTTCAGCCCCCTACCCCGTAGCCATATGGCTTTGGGTGGAGGATGCACTTCCTCATCCAAGATAAATGAAGGATTCTAGTTTTGTTAGGAGTGGCTGCTGGCTTCTTCTGATAATCAAGGTGTTCCCCAGGCTCTTGCTCCTCCTCTGGAGAGTCTGGTTTTATTTGGGAACTCTGTTGTGTGACCAGGTCCTGGAGATTGTCTGGATGTAAATGAAGTGTTGGTGATTTCTGTGGCCTGAGAGAGGGTGTTTCCTGCGCCGTTCAAAGCCGTGCCTGATTGTTACAACCTTCTAAAGCCTATTACAATGTTCTGCAAATTACATAATGTACACGTAATTAATTATATTCACTTTCAAACATGAACATAGATTATAGGGTGCCTTCAGTTCTTTATCTGCACTGTATACAGCACACTGGTGGTGTAGCCTAGGTACAGCTTTCGGGGCACTGCTTTCGCTAGTGTGTGCCCTCAGTTCTGACGTCCTTTACAGCATGTTCCTACCCTAAAAGGCATCTGGTCTCTGGTGCTTCCGTTGTCCCATGTGCCTTGAGGAAGGGGATGCTTCAGGGCCTTTTGTGCTCCTGCAGGACAGGAAGGAAGGTCCCCAACCTGTGGTACATGGGCTCTGCGCTGCTGTGCTGCCTACTGCCTGCAGCTTGGATGCTTCTTCCCATCTAGAGCTCCAGCTGCATGGGCATGGGCAGCATCAGGACCTCGTGCAGCTTCTTGCCTCTGGACAAGGTGGAAGGGAGGGAAGAGCCACAGATCTTCCTGGAGGGAGCAGGGAGAGCGTGGCAGGATCCTTGTTGGGATCTGAGGAAGACCACAGTGGCCTGATGATTTCTTCTCTCTGTTCTGCAGATTCGTTTGTGAACAGCCAGGAATGGACCCTGAGTCGCTCTGTGCCTGAGCTGAAAGTGGTGAGTACTTGCGACTCATACATCGAATACCCCTGGTTCTTTGATGTTTTCCAGATCCCCAAGAAAAATACATGTTTTAATGTGGCCAAGTGGACATGCAGAGAGACTTCAGCCCTGCTAAGGGGAGGGAGGACCTGGAGCTGCTGTTGTGCTGCAGGAATCATAGAATCATAAATGGCTTGGGGTGGAAGGGACCTTAAAGATCATGTAGTTCCAACCCCCTGCTGTGGTCAGGGACATGTGCTCTAAGGTGTCCCCTGAGCCTTCTCTTCTCCAGGCTGAACAAGCCTAACTCTCTCAGGCTATCTCCACAGCAGAGGTGCTCCAGCCCTCGAAGCCTCCTGTTGACTTGCTCCAGCAGCCCTACGTCCTTCTTATGTTGGGTCCCCAGAGCTGGATGCAGGACTGCAGGAGGATCTCACAAGAGTAGAGTAGGGGAAGGCAAAGGAGGGCAAAGACTTCTTGTAGGCTCACACTCATAAGTGAGAGGGTGTTGATCTTGGAGAACACTCAGACGTGTAGGTCGAAAGGCAATATTTGAGTACCTCACCCTTCCTGCTCGCTGTAGGAGAGCTGTAATTCTTAATCAGGTACTGCTGCATGGGATAGACCTTCCGGCATAGCAGAAGCAGGGGCAGGTCCTGAGCAGTGGGTCAGGCATGCGTCTGCTGTGATCACTCTCAGAGCTGCTTTGGAAGTGTGGCAGTTACCATGTGGGGGATGTCACCTCTCTGTTCGAGCCTCGCTAACTGCAGCTCCACACTGGGGCTTCCCTGGCCTCTGCTGGCCACCTCCCAGGCATGAGTGCCTTGTGGTGCCCCTGCCAAGGAGGGCAGTGGATGAAACTGTCACTGCTGGTGCTTTGCTCTGCCAAGCAGAGAGGAGGAATCTCCTCTAGTTTGTCAGCACACAGTGGGTTTCACAGAACATGCTGTTACCAGGCTTCATCACCTACCTGTGGGATGCAGTCTCTGGTGGGGGCTACCTCTGCCTTCCTGTCACCCCTGACACAGCTCGATCATTTGGGACAAGGTTGTGAGGGAGGGGTCCTGATTTCGGGGTGCAGCACCTCTGAGATGGAGCTGTTTCCCATGGCCTGCTGTTGCTGATGGCCACACACCAGCTCACCATGGCTGTCTGTGAGTTGGTGCAGGTCAGCAGTGCAGGAAGGGATGTTGGTGGGCAGGAGGCTGCCTGCGCTTCCGAGCATCTGGCTGGGTGTTCTTGGGGACCTCGCAGTCTGTTCCACTGCTCCACTCTTCCCATGCTCTCCATGGCAGCCCTGAACTCCCTCTGAAGATAGTTGGCATGTCTCCCCCAGCCCTTTCAAGATGAATATTTTCACTCTTACTGGAAGAAGCAGGAAGGCTTTTCGCAGAACGTACCAGCACCGCGCTGCCACGGTTCTTCTGATCTGCTGCTAAGTGAAAATGAAAACAAACTTTTGAATATTCATTTGTTAGCTTGGCTTGTAAAATGTGTGCCTGTTCAGAAATATCCTTGCAGCTATTCTGTGTACTGCCTTCTGACATTGTGACATTCTGCAGGCTTCAAAACAGTGCTGCGAGCTAAATAAACCTAACGCTTTTAGTTCTTCCTCAAATTAGCACGATCCTTTTCCCATGTTTTCCATGACCTCTGGGGATCTCTGTTGCTTCAGGGTTTCATCCGGCCGATGCAGCTCTTCCTAAAAGCCTGGAGGCCTTTCAGAGTCTTGGTTCAGTCCTGGCCTTGCTGCGCTGGAGCCTTCTCCATCGTGCCTCTGGAGTCAGGCAGTGGCAGGGCTCCCTGTGTTTGGTCGTGGTTTCTGGGGTGTGTTTTTCTGTGGCTGTGAAGGGAAGGACCTTGTGTAGCAACAGAGCTGCTCCTGCCTGCATCTGAGATTGTGTAGAGCCAGGCAGGTCCTGAGCTTTCAGGTGCGTATCAAGGGGTCTGTTCTGTAGCACGGTGCTGTGGCCCTGGCTGCCCCATGGGTGCACCGGTGCTGCTGTGCCTTCCATCCTCATCTCCCAGTGGTGCTGTCATCCCCATCTATTACAGGGCCCAGCTCTTCACCCCACATCTCTACAGACTGACAGGTCTTTGAACAAGCTCCCAAGTTACCACAAAGTTATGTTGACCACAGCTTATGTTCCTCCTTCTTCTGTGGGAAGTAACTGTTTCTTTCACCTCTCCTGCCAGAGGGCAGGATCTTGCTGCTTTCTTCCCAGCTCAGGTTGCCGTGTGCACCACAAGTGGTCAGTGTCCTTTCTCGAAGGATCTGCAATAGCTTTATGTATTTAAGTTATGTTCAGCAGTTTTCCCCACCTGAGTTTTATGCTGAAGCTTCGTCTCTCTGCTGGAGGCTGAGAGGAGGCTGTGTCTGGGAGATGGCAGCAGTTCCTGTGGACAGGCACAAATGATGCCCGTTGGCAAGGACTCGTCCCTGGCCCTGACATGGGGCAATGTCAGCCTTTCACTGGCCAGCGCAGGGGCAGGCTGCGTTCCCTCATTTGCCCAGCATGTCTCGATACAGAGGTTTCCATGGTGCCTAAACCCCATGTTTTGCTTCGGTTTGGTGCCTCTGAAGGGTCATGTTCCTCGATACTGTCAGTTCTGTTTGAGCTTGTTTATAACACCAGATGAGCTTGAAGATAAGGCAAAGCAGAAGTGGATTTCAGCAAGACATAGGTCAGGAGTTTGAGTATAAACAAAGTGTAAATGTGGCCTCTATCCAAGTTTTAGAGAGCTAAACATTGTTGGAGTGTTTAGTGTCTGATGTTACATGGAGTCCTGGCTGCCAGGCAGGCTCAGGGTGCTGCTCTGTTTTACAGAGGTTGTCCAGAGACTGAAGCTGCAGAGGGCACTGAGCTGAGCCCCTGCTCTGCTTGCTGTGTGCCGTGGTATCCACAGTTCCTTGTTTCCACCCCTTCATACCCCAGGCTGCTCATGCCACCATCAAAGTGCGACAGTGGCCAGAGAAAGGAGCGTTGCCTTCATTTATACCGTGGGCTACATGGCTCCGAAGCACGTGTGCGTTACCTGTGAGGTGCAGTCTGGTGCGTGTTCTCATCTGTCCAAACGCGCCGTGTATGATCTCCAGTTACTGCTGTGGGTGACAGACCTGGCAGCGATATGTTCAGCCTGGGCATGCCCATGGGAGTGCGGTGATCCACACTTCCTAGTCCTGGGCTCCTGGCACCTTGGTCCTGCTGGATGCTGGCTCCATGTGCCAAGAGGCGTTGGCAAATCAAAGGGTTTCCTGTGCTCCTGTAGTGTGGTCTGCCCCTGGCTGAATGGCACTGATGCACGGCTGGTGCACCTCTGTCCCTTGACAGGAGCATGCGGGTCGCCTAGGGCAGGACCAGTGCAGCGACAGCTTTTGAGCGCCTGGCTGAAAGCTGGAGAACCTGCCTGGTGGTGACTCACTCGCCAGCCTCATCCCTTTACCTGGAAAAGGTCAGCCTTAAGCTTCGTTTTGGTTGCAGAGGCAGCTTTAGTGCTCCCAGTCACTCCTCTCCTCACCCCCATTTCTGTCAGCAGTGGTGTGGCTGCAACTGAGTGGCTTTGAAAGTAACACTGCAAACAAGTGCCAGCCTGGACCACATGTTCTGCGAGCTTCGTGGGCTCTGCATGGTGAACTGGTAGGAGATTGCCAGGGTTCTGAGATGCATAGGCCTGTGTAAGGAGTGAGTTAGGCTCTTGGCGTAGAGCATCTGTCCAGAGGCCTGGAGCGTCAGGAGGAGGTAGAAGAGCATACTTCAGGCCAAGGGCACCTCTACATTTCCCCAGTGCTTCTACTTCAGCTCCATCAGAGCAACACAGCAGCCGACTCTAGAGGAGCACAAGGCAGGATGCTTGGTCACACAAGAGCCCACTCTGCAAGTTGTGCTGTCCCCGTGGTTGTGCAGAGTAGCTGTGGGATAGGAGTTGACCAGTTGGAGCTAGGTCTTTTGCAACGATGGAAGAAGGTGCCCCATCACCCCAGGGCTGCTCTCCCAGCAGCAGGCAGGGCCACTTGCAAGCCCTGAGGCACTGCAGTTGTTTTGAACAGTTGGGAAAATGCTGGCGCTAGAAAAACCTGGGTTTTCTGTCTGACCTGTCCTGGGACAGCTATGTTTGTTTGGTAGCAGATCTGTGGGGTGAAACAGACTGACAGACCCCTAGCCTAGGGTGTTTCCATCTAGTTAAAAGTTAGTGCTATGTGTCTTTATTTTCAGTCAGTTCAAGATTGGCGCTGGATGTCTTCCTATGCAGGCAGCACAGCCGGCTCCACTGGGAAACGTGTGCTCTGCTGCAGCAGTGTCGCTGCCGCAGCGAGGAGCAAGTGCTGCGCCTTGCTGCTGGCACTGGAAGCAGCAGCTCTACCAAACACATAGCCAATCTCTGCTCTTGGTCTCCTTCTGGCAGGGGCTGTCAAGAGCAGCACACCAAAATTTGGGATGTGTGGGCTGGGAGAAGAGTTCTTTTCCTTCTAAGTATTGTGGCTTGGGAGGGCAAGTGTTCCCCTGAGGAGCAGGGAGGCTGTGGGAAAAGCTAACACGGCACTGAAAGGGCTGTGCCTGTCTGGGGGGACAGGGGTCCTCACCACCGTACATCTGGGTACCTGCTCCCCGGTCCCTGCTGCTGTCTGCCCCACTGAGACCAGTTAATGCCCCCAGGTCTCTCACTGAGTACTGGGCTGGGTTCCGCCATCCCCAGTGCCCTCTCAGGAGCATCTCTGTCTCCCATCTGTGTGTGCCCAGGCAGTGGTGGTCTCACCATGCAGAGAGTGGTCTTCTGCAGAGGGAGACGTGGGGCACATGGGGCAGTGGGTGACATGTGCCTCTGTTTCAGGGCATCGTGGGGAACCTGTCCAGTGGCAAATCAGCCCTCGTGCACCGCTACCTGACCGGCACCTACGTGCAGGAGGAGTCTCCAGAGGGTAGGTCTGGTTCTCAGGATGCCTGGGGAGTGGTCTGGGTCCTCTGCTTTAAAGGTGACCCCAAGTCTCTGCACCTTATTTGCCGCCACCACAGGGCTCTGCAGCCTTGCCTGACCTTCATTAGGGTTTCCCCTGTTTGCCCCCACCTCTCACTTAACTGCTGCTTTGCTCTCTTCCCAAGGTGGCCGATTTAAGAAGGAGATCGTAGTGGATGGTCAGAGTTACTTGCTGCTGATTCGAGATGAAGGGGGCCCCCCCGAACTCCAGGTAGGAGACCTGTACCTCCTGCAGTCCTTTCCCACCCTGTCCTGGGGAGGGACCTACCCGGCTGTCTCTTGGAACCTGTTTGAGAGAGAACATGAGGACTGTGAGGCCTGAGGAGGGGCTACCCTTGTAATGACTGTTAACCCTAGGGCCTCCCTGTGATGTCGCAGGGCCTGGGGCCTGTACTGAGGCTCCAGGACACTTGTCTGGGCTGTAACAGCTGGTGTGTCTCCCTCAGTTTGCTGCCTGGGTCGATGCTGTGGTGTTTGTCTTCAGCCTGGAGGATGAGATCAGCTTCCAGACAGTCTACAACTACTACCTGCGGCTCTGCAGCTACCGGAACACAGCGGAGGTGCCGATGGTGCTGGTGGGCACGCAGGGTGAGAGCGGGGCAGTTGGGCTCTCTTCCTCCGTCCATCCTCCCCACCCCGGTCAGGAGCACTGGTGATGTGTCCTTATGGGCAGGAGAGCACAGGGCACTAGTCCTGCAAGTGACCAGGAGATCCCAGTCTCTATAGTTATATGTGGGACTAGGTGATGCTGTGGTCCATAGTCTAGGGTCCTGGAGGAGCTGAGCAATTCCTTCTCAGACCATCTCACTTCCCTGCAGAGAGCTGCCTTCTTCACAGAGCCACTTTCCTCTTTGAAAGAAAGGGCCTGGGTGAGAGGGTTTTCTGCTGGTGCATTGCCCTTCATCCTCGGGGGTGAACTGCAGCAAGCAATCTTTTAGGGGGAAGGCAGCTTGCTTTCAGCACCCTGAGAGGAGGCCAGAGCTGTGGAGCACTGTCTCCCCTGAGGTCACGTGTGGATGTGGGGAAGAGCAGCAGCAACCCAGAGCTTCTCTGTCACTCCTCTTCCCCGCAGAGCTGGGCCTGGGGCGAGCAGGGGCAGGGACAGAGGCCATAAGGGAACTGTCGTGAAACCACAGCTGAGGCTGCCAGGGGGTGCGGGCAGCAGAGGAGGCAGGAGACACAGGGCCTGGAGACCCTCTGGGCACCCCAGGCATGCCTGGACAAAGAGCTGCCAATGGACAGGGGCTGCTGGGAGAGAGGGCAGCCCTTGAGTGGGATTCCTGCCTGGCACAGCATGCCTTGAAGGCAGACTCACCTCCAAAAGCCTTGCTGTGGGTGCCCAGGGGGCAGGGAGGGGCAGCAACAAGGGCATTGCTTCAGGTGATGAGCTCTGCTCTTCCAAAATGAGCGTCCTTGCTGCCTGTGGGTGGTAAAGTGCAGGAAGGAGGGAGCCTGGGGCTGCAGACATTGGCTGGATCTAAGGGTGACAGCGGAGAGTGGGAGCATAGACGGAGAATGCGAGTAAAAGGTGTCAGGGTCCAGTTCCTGAGCAGTGTGACCCCTTCCTGGGAAAGGAGAAACTGAGGCTGGGAACGGAGGCGGTGACAGTGGGAGGGAAGTCACAGGGGTGCCTGCTCTGGGCCCCAAAGTAAGAGTAGAACAAAGTTGTTAAACTCTGGGTTTTTAAAGATTGTGGAGTTAGTTTTAGGACTGCATGGTCTTGGTTCAGGACTGGGCTGGGGTTGCTGGCGTGTACTGTGGAGGCTCGGGAGAGGGGAAATGTGGCAGAGGGGTTGGTGATCATTGTTGTTCCAGACTTAGAGCCAGCTGAGGTCACAGCCTTGGTACTGTCACACTGAGCAACCCGCTGGAGAGTTCGAGGAGGACTTCTTTACAGTGAGAGTCCCAGTACTCCTTTGGTTCTTTCTGAGAAAGTTCATTTACAGCCCCTGCTTGTCCCTGGCGTGTCTTCAAGGAGTTGCATTCCTCTTGGGAAGATAGTTTTTCCAAAGCATGCAAGCACTTAGCAGCCATCTGGGATACAAATTAAGCCTATTTTTAAGTGTTGTCCACCAGGGCCTCATCTGTGAGTTCAGCCTGGCAGACCCCTCTCTCCAAGTTAACCGAGGATGTTTTTTCCCTCTTGATTCTTTAATATGTAGGGCAAGGCCATGAGACCTAAAACAACTGAAACTGGCAAAGCTGATGGACTCTGCAGCTGAGGCTGCCTTGCCTTGCCAGCCACACCTCCCCCTGGTTTTGCCCTCTGTCTTCAGTGACATTGGTGGCTGCATAATTAGGAGAGTTGAATAGGGTTCATTTAAAAACTGGTTCATTTAAAAAGGTTCATTTAACAATTCCATTTTTCTGCAAACATGGGACTTTGTTACCTAAGGCATTAATCAGAGAGTGGGTATCTCTGTGTGCAAAGGGAGGGAGACCAGGAGCGTGTCCTGAACCTGTGGATGAATGGGACACTGGTGCTTGCTCTTTAACTTGCTCTCCCTTTGTTTTCCAGATGCCATCAGCGCCACAAACCCCCGCGTCATTGATGATTCTCGGGCACGGAAGCTTTCCAATGATTTGAAGCGCTGCACGTACTACGAGACCTGTGCCACCTACGGGCTGAACGTGGAGAGAGTCTTCCAGGATGGTAACTGCAGCCTGGAGGGTGTCCAGGCGA
This sequence comes from Coracopsis vasa, assembly GCA_026283785.1. Taxonomy (NCBI): domain Eukaryota; kingdom Metazoa; phylum Chordata; class Aves; order Psittaciformes; family Psittacidae; genus Coracopsis; species Coracopsis vasa. The sequence continues at coordinate 1,636 of JANHGB010018928.1, read as the reverse complement.
GACGGGGCAGCAGTGCTGTCCTACAGAGGGGGCTTTGCACCACCTCGATCACCAGCTCTCGGTTAGAACAGCCACGAGGCCAAGGGAGTTAGGCACACATTTGTGTGCAGTGCTGTCGCTTCACAACGCAGACCTGCTCCAAGGAGTGGGATATACTCTGTGTGTGGAAGGATTCCTCTGTGTGTAGCATGCAGGTGAACTGCACATGGATGTGCATGAGGACCGCAGCGCAGGGCCCAGCAGTACCTTTCTTTCAGGGTCTGCCCTCCGGGTAGCCACTTGGTCCAGAGAGCAGGGAGGCTGCAGGGGATGGTGGCACCCCCATGGTGGTCCTGCACAGCACAGCTGTCTTTATGAGCCTGCACAGGAATTGTTAGGCTTCAGAGAGGGGTTTGGTTGCCTTTTGTGAAGGAGAGGAGGAAGCAGAGCAGAACCATTGGGTGTTAGAGGTAGGGGAGCAGCAACTGAATGGCCAGATGGGGCAGCTGTTCTCGTGGGAGCAGCATGTAGGAGAGCATTTCTGCTTAGGCCTGGAGAGGAGTCTGCATAACAGTGATCCTGTAGGTTGGAAAGGGAACCTACACCATGTCCTAGGAGTTTGCAGTTGCTTACATGAACCGGGGCCCTGCCCTGTAATGGGACTGCATATTTCCCTGTTGCCTTTCTCTACCTTGTCTTAGGGAGTGCAGCAGGGAAACTGTTTGGTGCGTGAGGGAGGGTGTGTGCAGAGCTGAGTGGCTGGGCAGGACAGAGTTGCTTTTGGAAAGGAGGAGAGCTGTGCTGGTAGTGTTTTTAAGTGGAACAGGCACATGGAAGAAGGTTTGGAAATCACAGTGCAGTAGGACCGCCTGAAGGCAAAAATCAAGCTTTGTTCATTGCAGCACAGCGAGATAGACTAAGGGCAAGACACAGGACTGAGCCTGCCGTTGGCTTTAAGTGCTGCCTCCTTCCTCTGTGCTGGAGCTGGTAATCCTCCTTCCCCTGTGTAAGTCTGTGACCTGCCAGTAATCACCTGTAGCGGGGTGAGGATCATAGTTGCAGCACAGCTTCTCTTACGCAGAAGCATGCAGAGATGTTCTCTTCTCCTGCTGCTTGTCCACCTCTGAGACTGTCTGAGAAGTCAGCCCAGAAAGCGACCTTTCAAACTGTTCCACCTTTCAGGCCAGGAACCCTTCAGCATCCAACAGCCTCTGTGTTGGTTTGGTATTCCTGGGGAAACTAGGGCGACTCTGTTGGGCTGGTTGCTTCTGAGTCACCCCTTCTTCCTCCTCTTCATGAGTAGTGGAGAATTGGTGGCAAGGAACAGCTGGGAATAGTGAAAACTGCAGCAGACCTGGAATGGGAGGATCTGCTAAACTAGCTCAGAGATTTGCAGAGCAAGTCTGAAGAGAGAAGCAGCAGGTGGGCTGTGTGCAGAGCTGTCCCTGGCTTCTGGAAAGCATTTGGCACTGTGTGTCACCAAATTTATTCAGCTTATTCCTTCATGTTGGTTCTGTGTGTCCCTTCTCTGAAGGACAATACAGTGAAGAACAGCAGCTGGTGGGTTTGGGAAGGGGCTGGGGAAGGCACTGCATGATTTGGAACTGCTGTTTGCTAGGCTGCTTCTCATCCTTTAATGTCAAGACAGAATGGATTG